>JASDQU010507580.1:7556-17616 GCA_032191745.1 Picea mariana | reverse complement strand
AATGGTAAGCTTTGGTTGTCACAATAGAAGTATGTTGAGAAGATACTTTTGAGGTTTGGTATGAACAATATGAAACTAGTTTCAATCCCTTTGGCTTCCCATTTTAAGCTTTCTTCAAGTTTATGTCCTAGTACAAAACAAGAAAAGGAATATATGTCTCGAATACCATATGCTAATGTAGTAGGAAGTCTAATGTATAATATGGTTAGTACAATGCTAGACATTTCACATGCAGTTGGGGTTGTCAGCAGGTTTATGGAAATTCTAGGTAAAGAGCATTGAGGAGCAGTGAAATTGGTGCTTCGGTATCTGAAGGCACAAGTGATTACTATATCACCTATAAAAGTGGTCGTGAGTTAGTCTATGGATATGTTGATTTTGATTTTGTAGGTGATTTGGACAAGAAAAGGTCAACTTCAAGGTATGTATTTACTCTTGCAGGTGGAGCTATTAGTTGGATGTCAAAGCTACATAATATTGTTGCTTTATCCACTAAGGAAGAAGAATATGTAGCTGCTTCACATGCTTGCAAAGAGGCAGTTTGGTTGAAAGGTTTGTTTGGTGAGTTTGGAAGGATGTAGGACAAATTAAAGTTACTTTGCGACAGTTAGAGTGTTATTCACTTGGCTAAGAATCTAGCCTATCACAGTAAAATAAAACATATACCTATCAGGTAAAATTTTGTAAGACAGGTCATCAATGAAGGTGTAGTCTCTCTTGAGAAAGTACATATAAAGGAGAACTGTGAAGACATGCTCACAAAACCGGTACTGTTAGAGAAGCTACGATGGTGTTTGGCTTCTCTTGGCTTGCAGAAAAGGTGATGAACAAAAGCAGGAGCAAGGTATTAGGTTAATTGTTGTCAAGGTGGAGATTATTGGAAACGGTGACAACAAATTTCCCATGATTAGGATTTCATATCGAAAAATTCAGCGTTGGTTGTAACTATTCAGCCCAAGTTAGAATTTGTTGTGAGAGCATCCTTTAATCAGTTTTCCATGTAATTGTATATAAATTATGTAAGTCTGTAGAGGAAAATATGGAGTGGTGAAAGGTGTGAGTGAGCTACTTTAATCTCCATGATCTGAATAATAAGACAATTGATATCTATGCTTGGTGGACTTAGCACAACGTTTGGGTGAACCACCTAAATTTTTATGTTTCTTGTTTGCATTCTTATTGATTGTAGTATGTTAATTTATGTTTATGCATTTGCAAATTATAACAAGTGGTATCAGAGATGAGGAGGCTGCAGACTGAAAGAAGCTGCTTGCTAGAAGAGGATGCATTGAAATCGTTGTGTTGGAGGGTTTCTTTGTGTTGGAAGAGTCTCTCGCAAGAAGGGAGCGTTTTTTTTTGGCATCAGTGCTTGGCTACCATTGCGAAGGTAGCATCATTGCTGGACAACAGGTCTAGTGTAGCGCTGATAAAAAATAGGATGGGATCTTAGAGGGAGCACTGAGAGGGCGCCAACACTCACCTTACCTAGAAAAGGGAGCATCGACCGTGGTAGTGGACTTAATCTCTGTTCTTTTTTTTGGTTATGCGCACATCTATTTACTCCAAAGGAGCACTGACCCCCTTATCAAAAGTTTCGTATGAATTTCAAAAATTAAATGTATACTTTTACATAAAGATTGGAGGATCTTAAATGTATACTTTTATATTTGGATTTATATTAGGAAGTGTTAAAAGTTTTATTATATTTTAGAATTAAAATATAATATGTAAAGGTGGAGGATGTTGAAGGGTGGAGGAATAAGGTGGAGTGAATTTTTATTAAATTTTTTTAATAAAAGGTGAATGTATTTAATTTTTTTAAAACTACACAAGATTATTTCTTCACATATTTTTTTGAAAGGGCCTTGGATATTACAAACAGTGGTGTTTGTTTTTTATGTTTCCACTAATGAAAAAGATGCAGAGTGCTAAGTTAGAAATTGAAAAGTTCAATGGCAAGAACAATTTCAAGATCTGGAAGGTTAAGATGCACCATCTGCTCGTGTAACAAGGAGTGGTGAAGGCGCTTTTGGGAAAAGCAAAGCAGCTCGCGTCCATAACAGACGAAGACTAGGATGAGATGGATGTGAGAGCATTGAGTGCCATACGCCTGTGTTTGGCCGACAATGTAGTGTTCAACATTGTTACAGAGAAGACAACTGCTGGTTTGTGGTCAAAGTTGGAAAGCCTGTACATGAGGAAATCCTTGACAAACAGGATCTTTCTGAAAAAGAAATTGTACAGTTTGCACATGAAGGAAGGTACAAAAATTGTTGATCATCTAAATACTTTCAATACTCTTCTGGTCCAGTTGAATAGCATGGGAGTGAAATTTGAATCCGAAGGTAAGGCAATTACATTATTGTGTTCTCTACCTGCTTCATGGGATCATTTTTTTACCTCTATTAGTTTTATATTAGCAGAAACTATTGAGTTTGATGATGCTGTTGGAGATTTACTATCTTAGGAAATAAGGAAGAAAACCAATCTAGAAACCTCTGCATCTGAGGCATTGGTGGTCAGAGGCAGACCAAAAGAAAGAGGTCAGGGTCAAAGGGATTTCTCTCGGTCAAAGTCGGAGGGCAGAAAGAGCAAGCTCAAGTGGTGGTTTTGTGGAAAATCTAGACACCTGAAGAAGGATTGTTGGAAGCAACAAAAAGCCTCCAAAGAAGACCCTCCAAAAGAGACGAAGGAAGCAAATGCAACTGAAATAGGTTCAGCAACAGGTTAAGGTATTGTTGATGAAGTTTTATCAATTAGTATTGGTTCATGTCATGATAAAAAATGGCTATTATATTCTGGTGCTTAAAACCACATGTGTCTTCATGGACACTGGTTTATTACTTACCAGTCTATAGATGATGGATTTGTTTACATGGGTAATGATATTTCATCTAAAGTTGTGGGAATTGGTAGCATCCGAATTAAAATGTTTGATGGAACTGCTAAAATACTAACTGATGTAAAATATGTACTTGATCTTAGGAAGAACCTAATCTCTTTGGGAGTCTTAGATAGAGGAGGTTATAAGACTATTGTTCAAGGTGGATTTATGAATGTCTACAAAGGAATCCTATCGGTTATGAAAGCAAAGAATGTTGGTAACATGTTTCTGTTAGAAGGGAGGACTGAATCAGATCATGCGACAACGGTATCTGAGAATGATAGTGATTTTGTTCAATTGTGGCATCAATGTTTGGGTCATATGAGCGAACAAGGATTAAAGGTATTAACTGATCGCAAGTTACTTCCTAGCCTAAAGTCTTTAAAGTTAGATTTCTGTAAGCAGTGTGTTTATGGAAAACAGAATAGGCAGAGATTTAAAACTCGAAGACACACCAGTGAAGGAATCCCAGACTATATCCATTCTGATGCTTGGGGACCATCCCATATTATTTCATATGGAGGATCATCATATTTTGTAACTTTTATAGATGATTTCTCTAAGAAGGTGTGGATCTATATGTTAAAGAGTAAGGATGATGTATTTACAATTTTCAAGCAGTTTAGAGCTTTAGTGGAAAAGAGCACTGGTAGATCCATTAAATGTTTAAGAATAGATAATGGTGGTGAATTTACATCGATGGAGTTTGAGAGTTATTGCAAGGAATTTGGGATCGATAGGAATAAAACCACTGCCTATACTCATCAGCAAAATGGAGTTGTTGAATGCATGAAGAGTACTCTTCTAGATAGAGCAAGGAATATGCTTAGTAACACAAACTTGCAGAAGGAAATATGGGCAGAAGAAGTAACTACATCTTGCTATGTGGTGAATCGATCACCATCAATAGCAACAGAATGCAAAATTCCTGAGGATGTATGGACAGGTCACCCTTGTAATTATTCTAATCTTAATTTTTTTTGTTGTGATGCCTATGCTCTAATTCTGAAACATCAACATTCTAAATTAGATCCAAAATAAAAAAGGCTTATCTTTGTCGGATATGGTGATGGTATTAAGGGGTACAGGTTGTGGGATCCTACTGCCCACAAGATCACCATTAACAGAGATTTAATATTTGATGAATCATCTCGCATCAAATCAAATGTAGATGTTAAAATGAAACAACAAGAAGTACCCAAGTATCAACAGATTCAGTTTGAAACCAGTTCAAATACAGATGAAGGTAAATCAGATTTTTTTTTTGATGTTCATGAAGAAGTTCCTGCAAAAGAAAACATGGATGATGATGACATTTAATAGATTGTGGATGAACCACAAACTTCCCTAAGGAGGTCTACATGGGTCAGAGTTCCTCCAAGAAGGTATGATTATTTTGTTTCTCCAGTTTCTTTAAGTACTAATGATGATGAACCTTCATGCTATCAGGAAGCTGTGAAGGGTTCAAATAGTGATAAATTGGAAGAAGTGATGAAGGATGAAATAAAAGCATTAGAGAGGAATGCTACATGGGACCTTGTGGAGCTTCCAAGAGACAGGAAAACTATAGGATACAAGTGAGTCTACAAGCTGAAGAAGGGTGTTGACAATAAGGTGGAAAGGTACAAGGCAAGGCTGGTTGTGAAAGGGTATTCTCATAAATAAAGTATTGACTTTCATGAGATTTTTTCACCAGTTGTAAACACTGTTTCAATTCGAATTGTGTTAGCATTAGTTACATTGCTTGATTTGGAGTTGGAGCAACTAGATGTTAAAACTAATTTCTTACATGGAGATTTGGATGAGGAAATTTACAGGGAACAACCAGAAGGGTTCATTCAGAATCACAGCATGAAATTTGTTTGCAGGCTCAAGAAATCATTGTATGGTCTGAAGCAGTCGCCCAGACAATGGTACAATAAATTTGACGCTTTCATGGTGAGCCAGAATTATATAAGGAGTGAGTATGATCATTGTCTCTACTTTAAGAAATTGAATAATGGCATATTCATTATCTTAGTATTGTATGTTGATGATATGATTTTAGCAAGAAAAGGAAAAACCGAGATCAACAGGTTGAAGGCTCATATGGGTAGGACGTTCGATATGAAAGATCTAGAAGCAACAAGGCAGATTTTGGGCATGGAGATATTCAGAGACAGGAGGAATGGTAAGCTTTGGTTGTCACAATAGAAGTATGTTGAGAAGATACTTTTGAGGTTTGGTATGAACGATGTGAAACAAGTTTCAATCCCTTTGGCTTCCCATTTTAAGCTTTGTTCAAGTTTATGTTCTAGTACAAAAGAAGAAAAGGAATATATGTCTCGAATACCATATCCTAATGCAGTAGGAAGTCTAATGTATGCGATGGTTAGTACAAGGCCAAACATTTCACATGCAGATGGGGTTGTCAGCAGGTTTATGGAAAATCCAGGTAAACAGCGCTGGGCAACAATGAAATGGGTGCTTCGGTATCTAAGGGGCACAAGCAATTACTGTATCACATATAATAGTAGTCGTGAGTTAGTCTATGGATATGTTTATTCTGAGTTTGCAGGTGATTTGGACAAGAGAAGGTTGACTTCAGGGTATGTCTTTGCTCTTGCAGGAGGAGATATAAGTTGGATCTCAAAGATATAGAACATTTTTTCTTTATCCACTAGAGAAGCATAATATGTATCTGCTTCACATGCTTGCAAAGAGGTAGTTTGGTTGAAAGGTTTGTCTAGTGAGTTTGGAACGATGCAAGACAAAATAAAGTTACTTTGTGATAGTCAGAGTGTTATTCACTTGGCTAAGCATCCAGCCTATCATAGTAAAACAAAACATATACCTATCAAGTACCATTTTGTAAGGCAGGTCATCGATGAAGGTGGAGTCTCTCTTGAGAAAGTACATACAAAGGAGAACTACACAGACATGCTCACAAAGCCAGTACTATTAGAGAAGCTATGATGGTGTTTGGCTTCTCTTGGCTTGCAGAAAAGGTGATGAACAAAAGGAGGAAGGTATTAGGTTAATTGTTGTCAAGGTGGATATTGTTGGAAACTCTGACAACGAATTTCCCATTATTAGGATTTCATATCCAAAAATTCAGCGTTGGTTGTAACTATTCAGCCCAAGTTAGAATTTGTTGTCAACCCATCCTATAATCAGTTTTCCATGTAATTGTATATAAATTATGTAAGTTTGCAGAGGAAAATATGGAGTGTTTAAACGTGTGAGTGAGTTGTTGTAATCTCCATGATCTGAATAATAAGACAACCGATACCTATTCTTGGTGGACGTAGCCCAATGTTTGGGTGAACCACATAAATTGTTGTGTTTCTTATCTGCATTCTTATTGATTGTCTTATGTTAATTTGTGATTCCACATTTGCAAATTATAACAAGTGGTATCAGAGCTGAGGAGGCCAAAGACTGGAAGAAGCCACTCGTTGGAAGAGGCACCGTTGAAATTGTTTTGTTGGAGGGTTTCTTTGTGTTGGAATAGGTTCCCGCAAGAAGGGAACGTTATTTTTTGGCATCGGCGCTTGGCTACCATTGCGAAGGGAGCATCAACACTGGAAAACAGTTTTAGGTTAGCGCTGATCAAAAATAGCATGGGAGCTTAGAGGGAGCGCCGAGAGGGAACCAACGCTCACCTTACCTACCAAAGGGAGCGTTGGCCATGGTAGTGGACTTACACTCCATTCTTTTTTTTGGTTTAGTGCACGTCTATTTACTCCAAAGGAGCACTGACTACCTTTATGAAAAGCTTCGTATGAATTTAAAAAATTAAATGTATACTTTTACATAAGGATTGGGGGATGTTAAATGTATACTTTTATATTTGGATTTATATTAGGAAGTGTTAAAGGTTTTATTATATTTTAGAATTAAAATAATATGTAAACGTGGAGGATGTTGAAGGGTATATGGAGTGAGGCATGAAGGGAGGTACGAAAATTGTTGATCATCTAAATACTTTCAATACTCTTCTAGTCCATTTGGATAGCATGGGAGTGAAATTTGAATCCGAAGATAAGGAAATTGCATTATTGTGTTCTTTGCCTGCATCATGGGATCATTTCGTTACCTCTATTAGTTTCTGTTCGACAGAAACTATTGATTTTGATGATACTATTGGAGTTTTACTTTCTAATGAAACAAGGAAGAAATCCAATCTAGAAACCTCTACATCTGAGGAATTGGTGGTTAGAGGCAGACCGAAAGAAAGAGGACAGGGTCAAAGGGATTTCTCTTGGTCAAAGTTGAAGGGAAGAAAGAAGAAGCTCAAGTGTTGGTTTTGTGGAAAATCTGGACACCTAAAGAAGGATTGTTGGAAGTGAAAACAAGCCTCCAAAGAAGACCCTCCAAAATATACGAAGGAAGCAAATGCAACAGAAATAGGTTCAGCAACAGGTTCAGGTATAATTGATGAAGTTTTATCAATTAGTATTGGTTCACATCATGATCAACAATGGATATTAGATTATAGTTCTTCAAACCACATGTGCCTTAATAGACACTTGTTTATTACTTACCAATCTATAGATGATGGAGTTGTTTACATGGGTAATGATATTTCATCTAAAGTTGTGGGAATTTGTAGCATATGAATTAAAATGTTTGATGGCACTGTTAAAATACTAACTGATGTAAGACATGTACCTGATCTTAGGAAGAACCTAATCTATTTGGGAGTCTTAGATAGAGGAGGTTATAAGACTATTGTTCAAGGTGGAGTTATGAAGGTCTACAAAGGAATTCTACTGGTTATGAAAGCAAAGAACGTTGGTAACCTATTTCTGTTAGAAGGGAGGACTGAATCAGATCATGCGACAGTGGTATCTGAGAATGACAGTGATTTTTTTCAATTGTGGCATCAACGTTTGGGTCATATGAGTGAACAAGGATTAAAGGTATTAACTGATCGCAAGTTACTTCCTAGCCTAAAGTCTTTAAAGTTAGATTTCTGCAAGCACTTTGTTTATGGTAAAAAGAATAGGTAGAGATTTAAAACTAGAAGACACACTAGTGAAGGAATCCTAGAATATATCCATTATGATGTTTGGGGACCATCCCCTACTATTTCATATGGAGGATCATCATATTTGTAACTTTTATAGATGATTTCTCTAGGAAGGTGTGAATCTATATGTTAAAGAGTAAGGTTGATGTATTTATAGTTTTCAAGTAGTTTAGAGCTTTAGTAGAAAAGAGAACTGGTAGATCCATTAAATGTTTAAGAACAAATAATGGTGATGAATTTACATCAATGGAGTTTGAGAATTATTGCAAGGAATTTGGGATCGATAGGCATAAAACCACTGCCTATACTCAGCAAAATGGAGTTGTTGAACGCATGAACATGACTCTTCTAGAGAGAACAAGGAGTATGCTTAGTAACACCAATTTGTAGTAGGAACTATGGGCAGAAGTATGTTGAGAAGATACTTTTGAGGTTTGGTATGAATGATGTGAAACCAATTTCAGTCCCTTTGGCTTCCAATTTTAAGATTTCTTCAAGTTTATGTCCTAGTACAAAAGAAGAAAAGGAATCTATGTCTCGAATACCATATGCTAATGCAGTAGGAAGTCTAATGTATGCGATGGTTAGTACAAGGCTAGACTTTTCACATGCAGTTGGGGTGGTCAGTAGGTTTATAGAAAATCTAGGTAAAGAGCATTGGGCAGTTGTGAAATGCGTGCTTCGGTATCTGAGGGGCACAAGTGATTACTGTATCACCTATAACAGTGGTCATGAGTCAGTCTATGGATATTTTGATTCTAATTTTGCAGGTGATTTGGACAAGAGAAGGTCGACTTCAAGGTATGTCTTTACTCTTCCAGGTGGAGCTATTAGTTGGATTTCAAAGCTACAGAACATTGTTGCTTTATCCACTACAGAAGCAGAATATGTAGCCGATTCACATGCTTGCAAAGAGGCAGTTTGGTTGAAAGGTTTGTTTGGTGAGTTTGGAAGGATGCAGGACAAAGTAAAGTTACTTTCTGACAGTCAGAGTGCTATTCACTTGGCTAAGAATCCAACTACGATGGTGTTTGGCCTCTCTTGGCTTGCAGAAAAAGTGATGAACAAAAGCAGGAGCAAGGTATCAGGTTAATTGTTGTCAAGGTGGAGATTGTTGGAAATGGTGACAACAAATTTCCCATGATTAGGATTTCAGATCCAAAAATTCAGCGTTGGTTGTAACTATTCAGCCCAAGTTAGAATTTGTTGTGAGCGCATCCTATAATCATTTTTCCTTGTAATTGTATATAAATTATGTAAGTCCGTAGAGGCAAATATGGAGTGGTGAAAGGTGTGAGTGAGTTGTTGTAATGTCCATGATCTGAATAATAAGATAACATATACCTATGTTTGGTGGACGTAGCCCAACGTTTGGATGAACCACGTAAATTGTTGTGTTTCTTGCCTGCATTCTTATTGATTGTCTTATGTTAATTTGTGTTTCCGCATTTGCAAATTATAACGAGTGGTATCAGAGCTGAGGAGGCTACAGATTGGAAGAAGCCGCTTGCTGGAAGAGGCCACATTGAAATCGTTGTGTTGGAGGGTTTCTTTGTGTTGGAAGAGGCTCCCGCAAGAAGGGAGCGTTGTTTTTTGGCTTCGGAGCTTGGATACCATTATGAAGGGAGCGTCAGTGCTGGACAACAGGTCTACGGTAGCGCTGATAAAAAATAGGATGGGATCTTAGAGGGAGCACTGAGAGGGCGCCAACACTCACCTTACCTAGAAAAGGGAGCATCGACCGTGGTAGTGGACTTAATCTCTGTTCTTTTTTTTGGTTATGCGCACATCTATTTACTCCAAAGGAGCACTGACCCCCTTTATCAAAAGTTTCGTATGAATTTCAAAAATTAAATGTATACTTTTACATAAAGATTGGAGGATCTTAAATGTATACTTTTATATTTGGATTTATATTAGGAAGTGTTAAAAGTTTTATTATATTTTAGATTTAAAATATAATATGTAAAGGTGGAGGATGTTGAATGGTGGAGGAATAAGGTGGAGTGAATTTTTATTAAATTTTTTTAATAAAAGGTGAATGTATTTAATTTTTTTAAAACTACACAAGATTATTTCTTCACATATTTTTTTGAAAGGGCCTTGGATATTACAAACAGTGGTGTTTGTTTTTTATGTTTCCACTAATGAAAAAGATGCAG
>JASDQU010507579.1:41959-54412 GCA_032191745.1 Picea mariana | reverse complement strand
TGTGAGAAAATCAATGACACACTAAGGCTTTTCTAACACTGAAGACCAAAACACACATTAGAAAAGTTCCTATGAGATATGGAAAGCAACCATTATAACTAGTTGGAAGAACAGTTACACTAACCAACACTAGAGCAACTTACTGGTGCAAGTGAAACTCGAACACGGAAGCACCCTCTAGGTATACTTTGCAAAGCATGGCTTGATGTATTCCCTAGGTACTGCGGTATAGCCCCGCAGTCACCTTTGTAAGTTCCTAAAAAAAAAAGGCAACTAGATTTCCAGCTCGTGAAAAATTACCAGGCGGGTATAGTCGACAATGGGGTGGACCGCAGTGAGCAGGGTATTAAGCCCGAAAACTATCGAGGGTATCAAAATCAAGTGCTCTGGAAGATGACTGAGGACCTTGAATGGATTCGAGACCCACGAAGCTCCATGGCAAATGCGATCAACGGAATCCCAAGATAAGTCCTCTATATGCGTTCCCCACTATGCTTGGTCCAACTTTTGAGGGGTTATCTCCGCTACCTTTTCGTACGCGACCTCATGTTTAACCCCTATGTTAGAGGGGGGTCCCGGATAATTTCCACATTAATGGACTTCTACACTCCCTACCACATAATCCTATGTTTGTTTTTTATCCTTGAAGAGTTTCCTCTCCAACTTAAATCAAGGCTCTAGCCTAGTCTAGTTAATGGACCCTAGAAACATAAAGTCTGATTAATTTTAATTAATCGTTAATTTTAAGTGGTTTATCTTAAGTCAAAGGAACGGAAATGAAACTGGTGGTGTTTTTAAAGATACGAAAGAGAAGAGCAAATGTTGGAAACAAAATTACTTATTTTTTCAAAAGATTAGCAAATTGAAAACTCTTTAACCAACTTTCCTTCCAAGATCTTTTAAAATAAAAAACCTAAAACTGAATTTCGCTCAACTATGAGCTACTTAAATTCCTAAGTATTCAGTAAAGAACTTGAGAAATCACTCTTCTTCCTGATAAACAAAGACAACTAACTTAACTACTTAACCAAACAAGAAAATAATTTTTTTTTTTTTTATGCTTCAAAATAAGAAACTTGAAAACAAATTCTTTTATTTTCTTCTAAAGCAAGTAAAAGGGAAAAGTGTAGACAAGGCAAGACCAAAGAAACTGACTTCTGGTCTACTGCAGATCACAGGGAGTCACTGAAGGAACCATAAAGGCTAAAACATAAAAGATTCACAGACTCATCCAATACCCTTTCAATGAAAAACACAAGCAATATTGAAAGATAAAGAAAATGACGTCAAACCTAGACTTAAAGACTGTAACTACAGAGACCAATACTAAATCAAGAAACCCCTGAGAAGTCAGACTTCAATCAGGAAATAGGATGACTGCCTCTTCTTTAAGAAAAAATCTTCCTGACACAGGCACGCTACTGACACTTAAGCAGCCTGCGTATGTACGTGGGTTGTCCAAAGGTAGGGTGCGTATGTATGTGTGTAGACTCACTGCAGGCCGCATACACCTATGTAACTTCCAAAAAAAAAGAAAACTAACAATCAAGTTGACCAGGTAGGGAGTAATGACTTAAACAAAAGAAAAAGGAAGAAACTTATGAAAAACAATCCTAAGGGAAAGGGCCTATGTTTATGCTATGTTAGAAGTTATGTGCAATTAAAAATGTGAACATGTTAGTGTTAGTCCTAACTATTAAATGGTTATGTGATTTGCATTTGAGTTATTGTGAGCGCATACGATATGGAAAGGCATTTGGTATGGTATGTAAATTTGGCAAGGATTCATGTAAATATTTTGGGTGGCGCATTGGGAAAGGAATAATGGTCGCAGATTTCAATGGTTGGAAATTAATGACATGGTTAAACATTATGGTGAGTATTGGTTGTCCTGTACTTTGGAATTGAATGTAAGAGGAGATGGAAGTGACATGCAGTAAATTCACATCACTCCATACTACCCCCATCAGACCGTCACCCTAGTATGGTTATTGTTTCATTTCGATCTCTTGGTGGTTAAGCTCCAAAATTCAAGCTTGGGAAGGAAACACTCGGCCAACTTGCCTCTTTTAAGCTATCGGTTACAGGTATGGTTCTTTTTTACCCATCCATGAATTACACTTTGTGTATGAAGGAATGATGGCTCAGTAATTCTTGGGTTTGTGTTTTCCTAAGGCTTGCAACTATGTAAATGCATGGTTTTTCTCTCTGGAATGACTGTGTGGTTGCTCAATTTACAAGTAAAAGAATTGGTTTGGTTGAGTTGTGCATTCGTTGGTTGTTCTGTTGGTGAAAATCGTGATGGGTCTCTGTGGTTTTTGAATGGATATGGGTATTATCTCTCTATTTTTCTGATGGAGGGTTTCTCTCTGTGCATTTGTGTTGATTGCTTCCTTACAGTTAGGAGGGTAACCCCATCCATTCGTATTCGAACTGCCATTTGGTTGATGTGTATGCTTCTCGGGCTTCCATTCGGTTGCTGTGTTTTCTAGAGTCATGATCGTGGGATTATTCGCAAGTTCTTGGCATCAAATATATCTTGGAAGTCAGTTTTAGGGTGTCCATTATGTCAATATATATGCTATATGGTTGTTGGGTTATATAAGTTGTGCCTCGGTTTATGCATCCTCACTGGCATTGTGTCAAATGATTCGGCTCTTAAGAAATTGACAGAGGTTATACCTCTATGTGTTCTGGGTAATTGTCACTGTCCATTCGACATTCGCTTCCCTTCTGCATCGTTTTCCTATCCTACCCATCATTGTTTCCTATGTGGCTAACTGTTGCGCCATTTCCTGGGGGGAGAGTAATAAGGAACCATGTGGTTTCTATGATGCTTGTATCGAAGGGTCTTTTCCTATGGTTGTTATGATCTGAGGACTCCAGTTCTTTGTGCTTAATATGATTAAAGCACACTCTTGATTGCTTCTTTGTATTCATTGTGACCGAGTCCGATTTTAATAATCCCCAACTGTTCTTGCTCCTTTCGGGCATCTTTCTGGTTGTCAAATATTTGTTGTAAAGTGGAGTGGTTATGACAGTTGCATTGAGTACCTATCTCATCTTTATTTGATTAAATTTATTGAAAAGTTGTGACCGAGAATCGGTAATAATTTGAAGTCAAAGGNTAAATTTGGTAAGGCTTCATGTAAATATTTTGGGTGGCGCATTGGGAAAGGAATAATGGTCGCAGATTTCAATGGTTGGAAATTAATGACATGGTTAAACGTTATGGTGAGTATTGGTTGTCCTGTACTTTGGAATTGAATGTAAGAGGAGATGGAAGCGACGTGCAGTAAATTCACATCACTCCATACTACCCCCATCAAACCGTCACCCTAGTATGGTTATTGTTGCATTTCGATCTGTTGGTGGTTAAGCTCCAAAATTCAAGCTTGGGAAGGAAACGCTCGGCCAACTTGCCCCTTTTAAGCTATCGGTTACAGGTATGGTTCTTTTTTACCCATCCATGAATTACGCTTTGTGTATGAAGGAACGATGGCTCAGTAATTCTTGGGTTTGTGTTTTCCTAAGGCTTGCAACTGTGTAAATGCATGGTTTTTCTCTCTGGAATGACTGTGTGGTTGCTCAATTTACAAGTAAAAGAATTGGTTTGGTTGAGTTGTGCATTCGTTGGTTGTTCTGTTGGTGAAAATCGTGATGGGTCTCTGTGGTTTTTGAATGGATATGGGTATTATCTCTCTGTTTTTTTGATGGAGGGTTTCTCTCTGTGCATTTGTGTTGATTGCTTCCTTACAGTTAGGAGGGTAACCCCGTCCATTCGTATTCAAACTGCCATTGGGTTGATGTGTATGCTTCTCGGGCTTCCATTCGGTTGTTGTGTTTTCTAGAGTCATGATCGTGGGATTATTCGCAAGGTCTTGGCATCAAATATATCTCGGAAGTCAGTTTTAGGGTGGCCATTATGTCAATATATATGCTATATGGTTGTTGGGTGATATAAGTTGTGCCTCGGTTTATGCATCCTCACTGGCATTGTGTCAAATGATTCGTCTCTTAAGAAATTGACAGAGGTTATACCTCTATGTGTTCTGGGTAACTGTCACTATCCATTCAACATTCGCTTCCCTTCTGCATCGTTTTCCTATCCTACCCATCATTGTTTCCTATGTGGCTAACTGTTGCGCCATTTCCTGGGGGGAGAGTAATAAGGAACCATGTGGTTTCTACGATGCTTGTATCGAAGGGTCTTTTCCTATGGTTGTTATGATCTGAGGACTCCAGTTCTTTGTGCTTAAGATGATTAAAGCACACTCTTGATTGCTTCTTTGTATTCATTGTGACTGAGTCCAATTTTAATAATCCCCAACTGTTCTTGCTCCTTTCGGGCATCTTTCTGGTTGTCAAATATTTGTTGTAAAGTGGAGTGGTTATGACAGTTGCATTGAGTACCTATCTCATCTTTATTTGATTAAATTTATTGAAAAGTTGTGACCGAGAATGAGTAATAATTTGAAGTCAAAGGGATGCCTCTTTTTCGTTATATTTTGAATCATTGTGTTCTACAGTAGGGTGTTGATTTCAAATTGGAGAATCCTATGTGTGTCACTAAGCCCGATCGAGGTCATAGCAAGTTACGAGATTGATAACTATGTTTACTTTGTTATGTTTACTATGTATCTATTATGGAAGCATCATGCATGTTGTAAATAATTGCATCAACAGTGATGAAGCTCAGGTTTTATATGACTATGATTTCATTACAAAGTTTTATTGGTTGATATGATGAGGAGTGTATGAAATTGGGCATGTTTTAGAAGTCTGTTCAATTGGGAAAAGGGACCTATGCATATGTTTTATTTGGTCGATTGTGAATTTATGGACAATGTATGATATTTTTATAGCAATGTATTATGGATAGAGCTGGAGCAATATTGCTGTGTGTTTTATTTCGATTATTTAGATGAAAGAAAGGAAATTAGAGACCAAGCATTCTCTTAACAGGACTATTGAGGGTAGTTTCGATTATGAGTATGATTGCAGACTGTGTTAATTGAAAAAGTTTTGAAGAGTTTAAATATGGAACAATGAAAAGTTTTGATACAAAGTGATTATTGAATTGGTGTTGGTATGTTTTGTATTAAGTACAGAGTTATGTCTATTGATTACTTGATTTGTTTTATGAACAATATTCGTTATTTCCCTTCCATTCTCTCACTTTTCCACACATTACAAGTCCCCTCACCTTCCCAGATTCATTATTCACTCCCCATTCTTAAAATTAAATTATAGTTAAATGAAAACTCGGTATTATAGCAGTTGAAGGATGGCACAGGGATGAGTTACAGTGTTATGTTTTGATTTACAATACAGTTGATTGTTTGATGATTTGTTGACCAGTAATCATGATCTACCCCCCTTCATTTTACCACTTTTCACTCAATACAATCCCTCATATATTCCAGAACCCATTCACCCCCTGCTCATTGACAAGTATTAAACGATTTTATGGATTGGATTGCATGAGTCTGATGTGTTGTTGAGCCAAACTTTGTTTCATATTTAAAGAGATGTCATGTATGGGTTGTTGAAGAAACTAGTTGCTAATAATTAATGCATATATGGATGAGATTTTTTAGTAGAGGTATCCATGGTCGAGGTAACAAAGGAAGAGGAAATTGGAACAGGGGCCCTAGAAGGCCAAGGTTTTCTATACACTTTGATGTAGACTCACAAGAGTCGAGAAAGCTATTTCAAGATGGATTTTTTAACTGGATTGGACAAGGAGTGGTCCAACCTAGGACAAGAAGGACTCCTTTCCAAGCCCCACATATCCTTGGCATCCCAGTTCCCCCTCATGTCTCATTACAACCTGAAGTCCCTGAAAACGATGGATGGTAAGAGATTGTCCACCCGTCAGTCTCCCAACATCGTGGCTAGACCAATCTATCTCTACCTGCTCCTCCTCCACCTGTTAACCAAATTTTCCAATCTTCCCATGCACACTCACCAGTACAGTCTTCCCACGCAAGCAAGGGGTTAAAAATCGAAGCCCACCATGCACCTGATAAAGGAAAAGACGTTGTTTCCCCCTCCTCTCTATCAAATGAGTCTACCCAATCCGTTTCATCCTGCATGCATTTGAGAGATGATTTCTCAAATGTTATCAGTGAGATTAGGCCTAAAGGATCCACATAGCCTAAGGTAAATTCAGATAAATAAAAGGGAGACAACAACAACAAGAGGAAAATTGCCTCCCAGTGTGGAAAATATGGTTTTTAAGTGTTTTTATTTATTGATTGTTGAGAACAGTTGACTTCTGAAATTTTTGGACAACACACTATTTGTTGGATATGTGGATATTATATTTTTGGATATAGTTTCAATTATCATTGATATAAATTTTCAAATTATGAGAGTGATGATGGGAGCCACAAGGAGGGATGTATTTGATTGATTAACTAGTTGTGTTTATGCTCGTTAAAGAAACTAAAGGGAGTCACAAGGGGTCCCACCTACTAGTTATTATTTATTAAAGACCCTTATTATTATTTTATTAATTTTCCCCCTTAACTAAAAAGTTGGTTGAGTTTTAGTGAACWTAACTAAAGAGGTAGTTTAACTACTTCTACTAATTCTAATTGCTTAAAGGCAAAAAGAGAAGGAGGAACACGAGGAGAATAGAAGGAGAAAGCATACTAAGGGTCCTATTGTAGACAACAAGATTCAAGGCTGAATTGCATCATTCATACACTTGTTTTTCAGAGGTGTTGATCTATCTTTGATAGTATGTGTAGACTTGTCTTTTTGTGAATTAAATTTCATGACTAATAAAGGCTATTGTGCAGAGTCGAGTGGGAAACAATCTGTGGCAAGCTGATCCAACTTTTAAAGTTTAGTTTTTTACTTTCTGTCATAGGTCCTTTTGTATGGTTTTCATCAGGGACATCTAAGTTTGACTTTGGTCCAAACTTTCTCAGGGAATTTTGTAAAGAGAACGATTCTTTTGATAAATTGGAATGGAATAAACAATTGCTTTATGTCTCATCTGTGTTGATTATTGACTTGGTATTTTTACTTCTCTCTCTACATATATTTTTGCATTTGTTATACTCAAAAAATTACATAAATATTGAATATTTCAACAATCTTTAATTTATAAGAAAATTAGCCTAAGCCCTTGTAACCAATACTTGCGGATTAGGAAACAATTTTTGATGGCTATAAACCTAGGGTGATATTCCCGCCTATCTTGCTTTATCCAAGTAAGATCTGAAAATTCTTGAGTAAGATCATTTCATATATTTTCCTCAAGATTTATTTGGTGACCATATTGGGGAGATCTTCAATATCTCTCTGGTTGATTTTTATACTTGATTATCATCGAATATATCTATTTTTCTGATATTGATTCTTTGATTGTTTCATTTCTTAATGACTGTACCTATTGCAAGGCAACCTAATATTGAGCCTGGTCTTCAAGATCAGACCAACATTGCTTTAAACTTGTTTAACACCATTCTAGACACTGTTAATACTCAGGCTGAGCTTAATCATTCATGGGTAGCAATTAAACAAGACACCAATGCCCAAGAACGTTGGGAATCTAGACATAGACAACCTAGGAATGAACCATAACTTTCTTTTTACTTCATCTTTGACCTTCTTTTCATGTCATTAGACCCCCGTGTTTCTAGGAGAAGAAGAGGCTTATCACCTGAAATTAATCCTACTGATGAAATAGGAAGAAGGAACGTTGTGTTATCAACCCAACAAAGTGATCTAAGGAGAACCTTGTCAGATTCATCCAATTTTCCTTTCTCTCCCTTACCTATTATCCACAATATGGCATCTAGTGGTGGCTCTGATGGAACTGGAAGTGCTTCCTCATCTCAATATTCAGCTTCGTCAGTGATTGGTAGCTTAAATAGTCCCAAGGTCCCTGTCCAATCTACCACAAATCCCACCAAAGTCATTAAAAAGTATGGTCTTTTTCAATTTGAAGAAGATGCTACAACCACATCGTGGCATGTTTCCTCTCTTCTTAACCTAGCACCTACTACTCGTCCACTTCCTAAATTCAAAGAGCATCTTCTTAGGTTTTTAGGGAATAACACTATCACTACAAATGGACACTTGGTGGCATTTTCTAATTCCTGTCACAACATAGGAGCCAATGAAAACGATACTTGCATGCACTTATTTGTCAATTCCCTTGAAGGGAAGGTTTCGGYCGATTTCTTTGACCTTCCTCCTAAGATTTTGTCTACTTGGGAGGAGTTAGTATATTGGTTCAAATCCACCTATGGGCAGTCCAAAATCCTGGTCAAGCTGTTATGGGAGTACAATAACATTGCTTATAAGGATGGTGAAACCATCAATTCCTTCAACTTGCGTTTCACCAAGTTATACAATCAAATCCCTAAACTCATTCGACCCCATAACCAAGACACTTTCATGCATTATTATAATGCATTACCTTCCCCCTACTATCATAGGCTTGAGGAAAAAGCTATTGATAACCTCGGTTCTGCTCTGCATACTTGTTTAGAGTATGATGAACAACTTGAAAGAACAGGTGTTCCTCAGGGAGAATCAGTTAAACAGACATATATGTCCTCCCTCTTACAGCTTGTGCAAGACATGAATAATTGTATGATAGCATATGAGCGGAAGGGAAATGTATCCCCTCTCACCCCTGGAGCTTCATCCTCTTCTGCACCCCCCTTTAGAAATCAAAATGAAAATAATTTTCAGCCTAAAGATATCATGCCTCGTAGTTGGTGTAACTTTTGCGAGGAACACCATGAGGAAACTACTTGTGAGGTAAAGAAGAGTGCCAAAGATAAAATCTTTGGTAAAAGACCTGAAACTACCATCACTATCCTAGATTTTGCAGAGCCGGAAGATGTCATGATCATCGATACTAGGAACAAATCCTATGCTCCCAAAAGCAAATATGATCCTCTTCGCAATTCTTCTATCTCGATCTCATCCTCACCAACTGCTATGGTTCAGGTTACTAAGGCTCCTGAAAGTCAAGGA
The DNA here is from genome assembly GCA_032191745.1 of Picea mariana. NCBI lineage: Eukaryota > Viridiplantae > Streptophyta > Pinopsida > Pinales > Pinaceae > Picea > Picea mariana. Next base: position 45,406 of record JASDQU010507579.1, on the reverse strand, counting down.
ACTACCTCCCCTCTTCCAAATACAATATTCTAAATCAGTTGGAAAACATCAAAGAAGATGCAACCCTTCTAGATATGGTTGTTGTCCCTAAACAACAGAGGCATCTAAAACAATTCATGGAAGGAAAAGCTTCCATTGTAGCCAACCTCTTTGAAGAGGTAAATGAAGAGGATTCGTATGTAAATAAAGTAGGTGTACATAACTTTAGATACCTTGTAAAAAATACCCCTTTTTATATGTCTGTAAAGATTATGGATAAGATTGACCATTGTTGCCTCATTGACGACGGTTCGGGCCCATGTGTAATGTCGAAGATTATTATGGAAGAGCTAGGATTGTCTTGCACAAATGAAAACGCCAGAAGCATGCTCTCTTATAATAGTCTGCAACAAATGACCATAGGTGAAATCAAGGACGTGACCTTGGGTTTGTGCGCACACCTTGAGATAAGGACAACCCTTAATATTCAGATAATTGATATGTCAGTAAGAAACTACTCAATCATCCTAGGAAGATATTTGAAATCTTTGACAGGTGGATACCTCTCACTTGACGGGACACACTTATCCGTTCCTCAGAATGGAAAAAACATCATAGTCCTTAGAGAGGGAAGGATTTCACCTTACATAGAAAGTGTTCCACAACCTAATGTGAATTATATCGACGAGGACCTAGGGGTGGATTCCATCTTTTCTGAGGAGGATAACACTCCCTTGGAACAAATTGACTTAGACGACGGTATGTGGCATATGAAGTTTGATGGTTTATGCTCTAATGAAGGAAACAAAGTTGGCATTATCGTGTAGTCTCCTGTGGGGAAAATTCACAACTTTTCTTATAGTTTAGAGTTTTCTTGCACAAACAATGTCACTGAATTCAAAGCTTTACTATTAGGCATTGAGAATGCCTATAATCTAGGTTGTGGTCACCTTACATTTTTTGTGGATTTCGAGCTTGTTGTGAACCTTGTACATAAAATATATTCCCCTAGAAACAAGTTGATGAAACGCTACACCCAAAATGTTTGGGCACTTATCTCAAACCTATTATCTTTCAACATTACTCATGTTAAGAGGGAATTGAACTCATTGGATGATCGGTTAGCTGTTTTTGCAGCCTCTCCTAATAGGAAACTTTTTCCACACAGACCTGATAGTACTTTTCAATCTCTATATCGTCCACATATCCCTGACAATATAGAATCATGGTAGGTCTTCCCTAGTGATGAGAGAATCTGTGATTTCATTCAAAATGAACCCTACAAGCCTAAGGAAATTATATCCATGGAAGATAACAAGATTCCCAAGGGATTAACTCCTCTAGAGATTTTATTTTCATCGAGTGATGTAGGCAATAAAGAGAAAAATAAAGAAGAGGAGTCAAAAAGGAAGGTGGGTGAAAGCATCTCCTTGAACATTGGAACACCATAGTCTCCAAAGAATGTTAAAATAAGTGCTCAATGTTCTGACGAAGAAAAAATGAAGTTTTCCAGACTGCTTCACAAATTTCAAGATGTTTTTGCTTGGTCTTATGAGGATATTCATGTTTTTTATCCCACTCTTATACAACATGCCATTCCTATCCAGGAGGGCATAAAACCGGTTAGGAAAAAACAAATATGGATCAACCCTGCACTAGAAGCAACTATTCGAAAGGAGTTGGAAAAACTCTTGAAGGCTGGAATCATCTTTCCAGTCAAGTATTCTGAATGGGTTTCCAATTTGGTTCCTGTTTGGAAAACAACTGGTCAGATTAGATTATGCGTAGATTTTCGTGCATTGAAGCAGGATAGTGTAAAAGATCACTTTCCTCTCCCTAATATGGAAATGATTTTGGAGCAAGTTGTCGGGTCACATATGATGTCCTTACTTGACGGTTTTTCTGGTTACAATCAGATCAAGGTAAAAAGGGAAGATAAGTATAAAACCACCTTTATTACTCATTGAGGCACCTTTTCTTAATAATGTATGCCTTTTGTCTTATCCAATGCAAGTGTCACATTGCAAGTGGTTGTGCAGATAGTTTTTGACGATGTGATAGGAAATATTATTCATATCTATCTTAATGATCTAATTGTGTACTCTAAAAGACGATCAATTATCTCGAAGTTTCAAGAATTATGGTTGGGTCCTTTCAAGATCACTTTTTTCTTGGGTACAAACTCTTACATTCTAAAAGATTTACAAGAGCGATTGTTTTCCTACAGCACTAACGGTTCTCACTTAAAACACTATGTGGAACCAACTTGAAGGGTTTAACGTTGTTTGAATTGTTTTGTATATTAGTAGTTCAGTTCCGTTTTTCATTTTAGTAGTTTTCATTACTGCTTTTTCAATTCTGCTTTTACAAAATTTTTATATTCTTCTTTCATTTTAGTAGTTTTCCTTATGATGTTTGCAATTCTTTCATTTTATTTCTGTTGTTTTCAATTTTACAGTTTCATTTCTGTTATGACATTTCTTGCTTTTGATCTTTAGATTTCAAATTTTTTGGTCAAGAATTAAATGTTGGATCAGTTTTGCCACAGGGGCACCCCTGCAAGGTATTGTTAGTCAATAACAATCAAGCTTACATGACTTTTATGATGTTCCCCCTGAAGGCATCATTGAATTTGTTATCTACTTTCACTGTTGTCTTATGAGATAATTGGCTACTTCTCGCTTCTGCTTTCCATTTCTTCATCCATTTTGAGATTCAAAAGAGAAAGTCCATAAAAATTTTCTCCTTGAAGTCAAGAGAAATTTCTGGTTGAATGATTGTGCATACAAGGATAAACCCCCTCATAATTAACACTTTCTATGAGTTATTCCCAAATTCCCGGTCATTTTTCCATTAAATACGCTCACTTACCCCTGTTGCATAATCATTCAATCCTGTTCTTGGTTTGTGAAACCATTACATTCTCAGTTCTTAATCTGTTGGAAACAGATTTCCCTGTGGAGTCACCAGTTTGTTGAGGATGAGGAATTTCGCCCTCAAAGTATTGCTAAAGCCTATTAATTAAACAATTATGGTAATATATAATACTAGTAGGTGGGACCCCCTTGTAGACTAGAAGCTCGGAGATAGTCATATCACACATTTTATGTTGTTGTTTTGATGTTGCTTATGTTACGTTTTGAGCTATTATTAGGTTTCTTTTCAATTTACTAGATAACAATAGCATAGGTAGGATCACTGAGAGAAACACAATCACAAGATACACAACATTTATCCCGGGAAACCCTCATGGGGGAGAAAACACGGCAAAAAAATCCTTAAAATAGATAGCCAATACAATGCCAAGGCAATAAACCAAAACACTAGAGAATATCCAACACTGAGCAATGCACCTCTCTCTTCCTTCTTCTCCCAACTGCAGCTACCAAACTTGTGCACTTGATGAGTGAATGAGTGGGTGAGATAATGAGGCGTTGGATTCCTTTATTTATACAAACTGGTAGGTGT
>JASDQU010507579.1:11780-27032 GCA_032191745.1 Picea mariana | reverse complement strand
TGGGGGAGAAAACCCAACAAAAACTTCCTTAATATAGATAGCCAATACAATGCCAAGACAATAAACCAAAACACTAGAGAATATCCAACAATGAGTAATGCGCCTCTCTCTTCCTTCTTCTCCCAGCTGCAGCTACCAAACTTGTGCACTTGATGAGTGAATGAGTGAGTGAGATAATGAGGCACTGGCTTCCTCTATTTATACAAATTGGCAGGTGCTGGAAAGGAGTCTATTCACTGGGCAAGTCCGACTTGTCTTCTTAGTGGTTAAAACCACTTTAATTGGGCCTGGGGCCGATTTCTCAATTTGCATGATATAATTAAGGTTTGACCAATCCATAAAAGGGGATTTGGTCAATTACAATGCTCGACATGATCAATCCACAAAAGGGGATTTGGTCAATTACAATGCTCGACATGATCAATCCACAAAAGGGGATTGATCTAATTAATAATGACTCAATCAATAAATAGAATACTCTTTGCAGCTACAATATTTCAACAACTTACAGGGTCTTATATGGTTGATGATGCCATCTTGGTTTCATTTTGACATAGCGACAGGTGGATGATGCATTTTATGGGATGTTCATCTATTCAAAGCTTTATTTTTATTATATGATTGGCACATATCTACAGTTTCTATATTTAATCATGTCACCATGATTTATTACCTGACTTATTAGCGACATAAACAAAAGAAAAAGGAAGAAACTTATGAAAAAATCCTAAGGGAAAGGGCCTATGTTTATGCTATGTTAGAAATTATGTGCAATTAAAAATGTGAACATGTTAGTGTTAATCCTAACTGTTAAATGGTTATGCAATTTGCATTTGAGTTATTGTGGGTGCATACGATATGGTAAGGCATTTGGTATGGTATGTAACTTTGGTAAGGGTTCATGTAAATATTTTGGGTGGTGCATTAGGCAAGGAATAATGGTCGCAGATTTCAATGGTTGGAAATTAATGACATGGTTAAACGTTATGGTGAGTATTGGTTGTCCTGTACTTTGGAATTGAATGGAAGAGGAGATGGAAGCAACGTGAAGTAAATGCACGTCACTCCATGCTCCCTCCCATAAGACCGTCACCCTAGTATGGTTATTTTTTCATTTCGATCTGCTGGTGGTTAAGCTCCAAAATTCAAGCTTGGGAAGGAAACGCTCGGCCAACTCGCCCCTTTTAAGCTATCGGTTACATGTATGGTTCTTTTTCACCCATCCATGAATTACGCTCTATGTATGAATGAACAATGGCTTGGTAATGCTTGGGTTTGTGTTTTCGTGAGGCTTGCAACTGTGTAAATGCATGGTTTTGGTCTCTGGAATGACTGTGTGGTTGCTCAATTTGTAAGTAAAAGAATTGGTCTGGTTGAGTTGTGCATTCGACGATTGTTCTGTTGGTGAAAATCATGATGGGTCTATGTGGTTTTTGAATGGATATGGGTATTATCGCTCTATTTTTGTTATGGAGGGTTTTGCTCTGTGCATTTGTGCTGATTGTTTCCTTACAGTTAGGAGGGTAACCCCGTCCAGTTGTATTCGAACTGCCATTTGGTTGTTGTGTATGTTTCTCAGGCTGCCATTTGGTTGTTGTGTTTTCTAGATTCATGGTTGTGGGATTATTCACATGGTCTTGGCATCAAATATATATCAGAAGTCAATTTTAGGGTGGCCATTATGTCAATATATATGCTATATGGTTGTTGGGTGATATAAGTTGTGCCTCGGGTTATGCATCCTCATTGGCATTGTGTCAAATGATTCGTCTCTTAAGAAACTGACAAAGTTTATATCTCTATGTGTTTTGGGTAACTGTCATTGTCCAGTCAACATTGCTTCCCCTCTGCATTGTTTTCCTATCCTACCCATCATTCTTTCTTATGTGGCTAATTGTTGCACCATTTCCCGGGCTGAGAGTTATAAGGAACCCTATGGTTTCTACGATTCTTGTATTTAAGGGTATTTTCCTGTGGTTGTTATGATCCGAGGACTCCAATTCTCTGTCCTATTGATGATTGAAGCACGCTCTTGATTGCTTCTTTGTATTCTTTGTGACTGAGCCCAATTTTAATAATCCCCAACTGTTCTTGCTCCTGTCGAGCATCTTTCTGGTTGTCAAAGATTTGTTGTAAAATGGATTGGTTATGCAAGTTGCATTCAGTACCTATCTCGTCTTTATTTGATTAAATTGATTGAAAAGTTGTGATCGGGAATGAGTAATAATTTGCAGTCAAAGGGATGCCTATTTTTCGTTATATTTTGAATCACTGTGTTCTACAACAGGGTGTTGATTGCAAATTGGAGAATCCTGTGTGTGTCACTAAGCACGATTGGGGTCATAGAAACTTATGAGATTGATAACTGTGTTTACTTCGTTATGTTTACCGTGTATCTATTATAGAAGCATCGTGCATGTTGTAAATAATTGCATCAACAATGATGAATCTAGGGTTTTATATGACTATGGTTTCATTGCAAAGTTTTATTGGTTGATATGATGAGAAGTGTATGAAATCATGCATGTTTTAGAAGTTTGTTCAATTGGGAAAAGGGACTTGTGCATATGTTTTATTTGGCTGATTGTGAATTTATGGACATTGTATGATATTTTTATAGCGATGTATTATGGATAGAGGTGGAGCAATATTGTTGTGTGTTTTATTTCGATTCTTTAGATGAAAGAAAGGAAATTAGATACCAAGAATTCTCTTAACATGATTGYTAAARGTCATTTTGATTACGAGTATGATTTCATACTGTGTTAATTGAAAAAGTTTTGAAGAGTTTAAATATTGAACAGTGAACAAATTTGATACAAAGTGATTATTGAATTGGTGTTGGTATGTTTTGTATTAAGTACAGAGTTATGTATATTGATCACTTGATTTGTTTTATGAACAATATTTGTTATTTCCCTGCCATTCTCTCACTTTTCCGCACATTACAAGTCCCCTCATCTTCCCAGATTCATTATTCACTCTTTGTTCTTAAAATTAAATTATAGTTAAATGAAAACTCGATATTATAGCAGTTGAAGGATGGCACGGGGATGATTTACAATGTTATGTTTTGATTTACAATACATTCGATTGTTTGATGATTTGTTGAGCAGTAAACATGATCTACCCTCCTTCATTTTACCACTTTTCGCTCAATACAATCCCTCATATATTCCATAACCCTTATTCACCCCATGCTCATTGACAAGTATTAAATGATTTTATGGATTGGATTGCATGAGTTTGATGTGTTGCTGAGCCAAACTTTGTTTCATATTTAAAGAGATGCCATGTATAGTTTGTTGAAGAAACTAGTTGCTAATAAGTAATGCATACATGGATGATCTTTTTCAGCAGAGGTATCTATGGTCGGGGTAATAGAGGAAGAGGAAATTGGAACAGGGGCCCTAGAAAGCCAAGGTTTTCTATACACTTTGATGCAGACTCACAAGAGTTGAGCCAACTGTTTCAAGATGGATTTTTTAACTAGATTGTACAAGGATTGGTCCAACCTAGGCTAGAAAGACCTCCTTTCCAAGCCCCACATGTCCCTGATATCCTAGTTCCCCTCATGTCTCATTACAACATGAAGTCCCTGAAAACGACGGAGGGCAAGAGATTGTCCACCCAATAGTCTCCCAACATCGTGGCAGGCCCAATCTGTCTCTACCTGCTCCTCCTCTACCTATTAACCAAATTGTCCAAGCTGCCCATGCACACTCACCAGTACAGTCTTCCCATGAAAGAAAGAGGTTAAAAACCGAAGCCCACCATGCAATCGATAAAGGAAAATCTATTGCTTCCCCCTCCTCTCCATCAAATGACTGCCAAATCCATTTCATCCCGCATGCATTTGAGAGATGATTGCTCTCATGTTATCAGTGAGATTATGCCTAAAGGATCCACACAACCTAAGACAAATTCAGAGAAATCAAAGGGAGACAACAACAACAAGGGGAAAATTGCCTCCCAGAGTGGAAAATATGGTTTTTAAGTGTTTTTATTTATTGATTGTTGAGAACAGTTGACTTCTGAAATTTTTGGACAACACACTATTTTTTGGATATGTGGATATTATATTTTTGGATATAGTTTCAATTATCGTTGATATAAATTGTCAAATTATGAGAGTGATGATGGGAGCCACAATGAGATATGTGTTTGATTGATTAACTAGTTTTGTTTATGCTTGTTAAATAAACTAAAGGTAGTCACAAGGGGTCCCACCTACTAGTTATTATTTATTAAAGACCCTTATTATTATTTTACCCCCTTAACTAAAAATTTGGTTGAGTTTTAGTTAACTTAACTAAAGAGGTAGTTTAACTACTTCAACTAATTATGATTTCTTAAAGGAAAAAAGAGAAGGAGGAACAAGAGGAGAATAGAAGGAGAAAGCATACTAAGGGTCCTATTGTAGACAACAAGATTCAAGGCTGAATTACATCATCCAGACACTTGTTTTTCAGAGGTGTTGATCTATGTTTGATAGTCTGTATAGACTTGTTTGTTTGTGAATTAAATTTCATGACTGATAAAGGCTATTATGTAGAGTCGACTGGGCAACAATCTGTGGCAAGCTGATCCATATTTTAAATTTCAGTTTTTTACTTTATGTCAAAAGTCCTTTTGTATGGTTTTCATCGGGGACATCTAAGTTTGACTTTGGTCCAAACTTCCTCAGGGAATTTTGTAAAGAGAACGATTATTTTGATAGATTGGAATGGAATAAACGATTGCTTTATGTCTCATCTGTGTTGATTATTGACTTGGTATTTTCACTTCTATCTCTACATTTATTTTTTCATTTGTTATACTCAAAAAATTACACAAATATTGAATATTTCAGCAATCTTTAATTTATAATAAAATTATCCTAAGCCCTTGTAACCAATACTTGTGGATTATGAAACAATTTTTGATGTCTATAAACCTAGGGTGATATTCCCATCTATCTTTCTTTAGCCAAGTAAGATCTGAAAATTCTTGAGTAAGATCATTTCATATCTTTTCCTCAACAACTTGAAAGTTCATGGTGTAGCCAAACAAGGTGAAATAACCATAACCGTGCTACTAAAGAATCGTAGCCTCCACACATGCATCAATTTTACAAGGGTTATATTAAATCCCAGTGATCGTGCCAATATCAAGGGGATTACACCATCTATGTCACCACACATGCTGGGTGTAAGAGATATTAAGTGGACAGACAATACATAGGTCGACCATAGGGTATCTTTTAATAAAATTATCGATGAAAACAAACAGAGTCTAATAAGGAGGAAAAATGAAGATTTCCAAAAAGTTTAGGAAAAAACCTTGCTTCAGTACTACTTTGAGTTAAAGGGACACTTGGAGGGAAATATATCACTATTTATATTTCTCCCACTGAACGTAATAATTATGTTGCTCTTGAATTCTCTAACCAACTAGTGGATTCTCGAGTCAAATATAACTGGAAATATAGGGTTGTGGAATGAAAAACAATATGACATAAGCAATTTACAATTGAACATTAGAGATTATACTTTTGTATCACCATTCATTGAGGGATATTTATGGAGAGATGATGGTGACATACTTTTGGGTTCACCCTGGATAGAAACTGTTGGCGCTGTGTGCGGTTGTAAGAACCTAGGTTTGAGTTATCTTTGACCAAAAAAACCCTCAATACATCGGCCCTTTCAACATCACCTGCATGCATATGAAGTCTCACCCAAAGTATCTATTGGGACTACAGGAACCCGGTTTTTGCAGTAGTGAGGAAATGGGAGGTGATTATTCTATTCATTATTGCTTATTGGTTATGTGTGTGTTGTTATGTCTTTGTTCTTCATTAACTACTTAGTGAGTTCAGATTCATATTACCATTATATTCCATATTAAAACATTAACCCATTACTGTAACAATTGTAACAATTGCACAATGATTATACATAAGACAAATCTAATCTAGTATGCAACTAGATAGAATCCATGAACAATCACACAAAAGACATTCAACACAGGAGTTAAAGTGGTTCACCCAACTCTAGGCTACTCCCACAATGAATGAATTTTTTATTATGCGTTTGGTAATTGCTTTAGGCATGTGCATTGCACTTACAAAGATCTATCATGGTTATCTTTCCTTTCTCCTAGCCTACTCATTCTGTAGTGCAAGCCTCTCTCTCTCTGCATCCTCTCCTTAGCATTTAGACATAGATTATTTCCTTCTCAGCCTATCCTATCACTCTTCTTCTTTAATAGAACATAACATCCCAGAACCCCTAATCTGCCAACCCATTACATATTTATACATAAATTCTAGGGCTTAAAACCCTACTTTGTTCATCCCAAAACCCTATTACAATACATGATAACTAAAGTTAACTTGTTGTTCGGGTTGCTTTCTTCTGCTTTTCTGTTTGCATGTTTCTTTTGCACTCTGAATGTTTTTCTTCTTGATTTTACGCATCCTTCTATCTTTAGCACGTCGGGTTGTTATCCTTCCTTTTCACTCGCTTTCTTCTCCTACTTTATTCTCTGGTTTATTTCTCTGTCTTATTCTTCTGTCTATGAACTATAGTCTTGGTTGTGCCTCAATTGCACACTCCTGACTCTTTCTTCTTCTTCTATGCACTTCTTCTATACTTAGTATTTTTATGTATATTATTTCCAAAATGCATATCCAACATGACCTCAACACTCACATGTGGCTCGTCTCAAACCACTTAGGCCTGTTGCGTGCTCCTCCATCCTTGGATGAATTTCTGGGAGGCTTCCTTAACTTCCTTTATTATTGCTTTATCTGTTTCCACAATCTTTGTTTGTCTTATGCTTCATGTGTTTCTTGTTTCACCTTGCCCTGTGTAGTGGCTATTTCTCCTATCACCCTCAATGGTTCTTCATGCAGCGGTCCTAAGCACTGCTGAAGGATATTTTGTTGATCCCTCATCTATTCCACTTCCACGTATGACTGCCTCTCTGCCAAAATTGTTGTCATACGTTCAGCTGGTGGAAGTGTGTTTATTCTCTTTGAAGCTTGTTGGGTCTTTTCTTGTGCTTCTCTTAATTGGCACAATTTCATCCTGATGCGTGATAATCATTCCTTTTGTGCAAGTTCTTATGTCTTTGTACTTGATAATCTTTTTCTTTTTCTATATCTACTTTTTATTTGTTTTTCTTCCCTTTTCTACTTTTTATATGTTTTTTTGTGTTTTATCTTTCCTACTATAGTACATTTACTATGATACATGTGTTCGGGTGCAACCCAGATTACTACACGGATTGTCGGTCGTCTCTATAGAGTTTCAACCGACTTCCATTCACCATTCCTCCAAGGACTTCTCCATTCAGGGTTTCCAATCACGCAACACCCGTCTTTGTTACATGATCAATCACATAGGGTCCTAACCAATGTATTGTAAACTTTTCTGGATGCTCAATGAACTTGCTATCATAGAGTAATACCAAATCTCCCACTTGAATTTTTTTATGTTTAATGTGTCTATCATGCCATGCCTTATGAACTTATTGATGGAAACCTGCAACAAACTAATCTTCCTCAAGTTGTACTAATTGCGATAGTGTCTCCTCTACTGCGCCAGAGTCCGAAATATCATTGATCGCTGCAATGCACATGAGATGTAGAATAAAATCCATTGGCATCATTGCTTCTTTCCCATAGACCAACCTGAAAGGTGTTTTCCCTGTCAACTTTTTCCTTGTTGTCATGTAGGCCCATAAAACTACAAGAACTCTTAAGTCCCAATCATCTCTCCCTACGTTGCAAATATTTGTCAAAGAATTCTCCAGGATTTTATTAAAAGCTTCTACTTTTCCATTGGTCTGAGGATGATATGATGTACTCTTCTGATGATGAATTTGAAACTCATCGGTCTATGCTGCAATTTTATTATTTAGAAAGTGGGTTCCTTGATCACTGAGTAATATGTGCAGACATCCAAATTGTGTGACTACATTCTCAAACAAAAATCATGCAACAGTCTCTGCGGTGTATTCTGTGACTAGTGTTACTTCTTCCCATCTTGCCAAATACTCCATCGCAATGATTATGTACCTTGCCCCTGTTCTTCTTGCTTGTGGATTGATTGGCCCAAAAAGTCTATGGCCCATTTATCAAATGCTTGCAACGTAACTTGTGGATTTAAAGTCATTTCATCCCTCATGGATGGTTTTACCACTCTTTGACATACATTGCATGAATGAAAATATTCCTTAGCATCTTTGTGAAGTGTGGGCCACCAAATTCCTGCACACAAAATATTTTGTGCAGTTTCTCTCCCTGCATACTGTCCTCTTGCAATCCCATCATGTGCTTCTGCGAGTATCATCAGTCTTTCGTGTTTCAACACACATCATCTTGATATTCCATCTGCACCCAACTTGTATAAAATCCCTACAATCAATCGATAATCTACTACTTTCACTATCAGTTGGTTCTTCTGCGCAACCGTCATGTTTGATGGAGCCATTCCTATACTAAGAAAATGCACAATGTTTGAGAAGCAATCATCCACCATTTTAATTGCAAATAGTTTTGCATATGGGAATCCACCATCTAAATTGCCTGCATCTTCTTCTGATAGTATGCGCGATAGATGATCTAGTCCTGCATTCAACTTCCCTAGTTTCACCACAACCTCAAAATCGTATTCCTGAAACAATAGTAGCCATATGTATATCCTCCCCCCTAACACTGGCTTGTTCACTAAGTATTTTAATGTGGAATGGTTTGTGAACATCTTAAAGTGAGACCCCAATAAATAATGTTTGAACTTTTGCAATGCATATACCATTGCCAATCCTTCTTGTTCTGTAGTGGTGTAATTACTTTCCGCTATAGACAACTTCCTACTTGCAAAATAAATTGGGTGATCTATGTCTCCCTCCCCTGGTTGAGGCATTATTGCTCCCAAAGCTATGGATGATGCATCTATGTGAACATGGAACCCCTTGTTCCAATATGGAAATATCAAATTGACAYAGTCACTAGTTTTTTCTTTAATGTGTCCAAACCCTTCTGACAGTCCTCGTTCCATTGGAACTTTGTGTCCTTCAGTAAATTTTCCATCGGTGCTATGATCAACACATACCCTTTAATAAATTTCCTGTGATAGCYTGTATGACCCAGATTTTCCCTTAGTCATMTGACTGATGTAGGTGGTTCTAAATCCAGAATCACTGCAATATTGGCTGGATCTACTAGTAATCCTTTCTTGCATACTATGTGGCCCAAAAAAATCCCAAACGGTGTGCAAAAAATACACTTCTTCAAGTTCAACAAAATCTAACATTGTCTACACCTATCCAACATTAGCCTGAGTACTTCTATGTGATCCTTCAGTAGACTGAACACAGTCCAATCATCCAAGTATGTTTCAAGGAACTTATGAATAAATTCCTTGAATGATGCAAACACGAATTTGGAGAACACCCCAAGGGAATTCTTCAGTCCAAATGGAATTAATGTATATTGATAACTTCCCCACTCTGTTGCAAAATTAGTCTTGTATCGGTCTTCCTGCATAATTTTTATCTGATGGTATCGAGAGAATCCACCAGTGAAATAATACATCTCTTGGCCTCCTACATTCTCCAATACCTCATCTATGAATGGTGTTGGGAATGGGTCATGTAAACATGCATCATTTAACTTCCTCAGATGCACACAAATCATAATTTCGATTGTCTTCTTGTCTCACACTACCATTGGACTGATCCACTCATATTGTTCTATCAGTTCAATGATTCATGCATCCAACATCCTGTCTATTTCAACTTTCACTTTTTCCTTGTACTTTGGATTTAACCTGTAAGGCCTCTGTCGCACTAGTTTAGCACCTGGTTTCAAGGGAATCTTCATCTCGCCTAAGTCCCCAATTATCCCCTTCATCTCAGAAAATGTAGTTGGGAATAGGTCCTGGTATTTGTGCAAAAAGTATATAATATTTTATACGGTCTCATCACTCCAGTAATCCCATATCTGTGCAAACTTTGAATTCTCTATCGTCCCAATGTTTACCTTCCACGTCTTTATGGGTTGTGTGTACACAATAGACTCAAGATATGTTCCTTCTACTTCCTGTTCTCCTTTTGTTTCATATACTTTCATGTTCCTAGGATCTTCCTCATCATATTCTTCCTTAGATACATTGTAACACTCCAATAACTCATGGACAATCACATTAGCTCTGTGCGCACTGCACACTGGTACCATCTCTATCGACCTTTCTTCTACAAATATTTTAGTTCGAATAGCCGGTAGCACTGCATCTATTGATGGAGATTCATGTTCAAATGTGAATGCGACTTTGAACTTATGAGTCAAATCGTCCCAATTGGCTATTTCTCTGCGTATTTCCAATTCTAGATACCAGTTCTTCGGGATTGTATCCAATGCATGTATAAATCTATGCGTTCATTTTGTTTTCGGTGCCGAACTCCATAAATTCCCTCACTAATCAACATGAACTTCTATATCACTCTCTAATGTATGGTTTTGTGCAATATTTTCAACCTCAGTATCAAACCTAACTTGCATTAGTCTTCTGCACTATGACCAGTCTTCCATTCCTTCTTTGTGTGCAACCCACCATATGGATAGAGTCACTTTTAGGACAACATCTAGTGACAACAACCTTTGTTTTCCAGGTACCTACAAATCAAATTCTTTTACAAACAAACTTATATCATTCAATCCATCGTACCTATGTGGGTAACATAATCTTGTTCCAATCCATAACAAGGATTGGGTTATGCGCACACATCGTCTAGTTGACACTTCATGCATCCACTATTACCAATGCTATAGACCTTCCTCTGAATACGATGCACACAAATTGATACTTATCCAACTTATTGCACCATATGCAATAGGGTTAACATAATCATCCATCCACACAATCATGTTATCAAAATTGTCAATGTCATTTCCTCTCGCTGGCTCTATTTGTCTCTTTCCTTCTGCTGGGTCCAATGTTGCATTAAATTTCAAATCTCTGACTTCAAATATCATTTCCATCTTCTTAAGATTAATGATTTATTGGTTATCAAATTCCCATTCAAGTCCCATCGGTGTTGGATATGGTTGACTATCGTCTACGATCTCAATAAATTCAAATTTTGTCGTGTTGCACACCCCATCTACGTTCACATGCACTCCTGTCAATCAACCAATTGGTACTATTTTGTGTTGATTCACAAGCCTTAACTGAACATGAGACCATACTAGCTTAGGTTTTCTGATCATCTCCCAAGTCTACTTTGGTAAACAATTCACATCAGACCCCAAGTCCAAGATAAAATTATCCACATCGTATTCCCCAATTTGCGTACTGAATCTGAATTCTCTGTTGGTCCTCTTCTTGCGCAGTACCTGATTTACCACCCTTTGTGTGATGGGAGTTTCCCTTCCTTGTGTAAAGTGATCAATCATTTCATATAGTTTATTCAATGCAGTTTCATCTTTCATTATCTCTACATAAGTTCTCAAAAATTCTCTTATAGTGCTTACCTTCCTAGTTGTTTTCTCTGGCACAATGCGATCTTTGACATGTGGCGCAAATGATTTTGATGCTCCCCAATATTGTCCAAGTACCTCTATTATTTCCCTCTGATATGTCTCCTTTTCATGCTGAGGATAAAAGGTTGGCATAGGCCCTATTGACTTCCTTACCCATTGCTCAGTTTACTTTCCTTCATTCTTCACATCAACTCCTTTTCTAGCTCTCCCACACGTAACAACTACTATTCTAGGTCCTTCGTTGCGTTTTTCGGTGGATATTTTCTTCACATTCTGATTTGGATTCTGGTTATGGTTCCCTCCGGCCTACCATTTCACAACTAGTTGAGGACAATATTATGTCACATGGTCAAGTTCTCTACAATATCTGCATGTTGTACATGGATTCAGGAAGTTGTGGGCTAAGTGTCGTGGTTGATTACAATTGTAACATATAATCGATCCTCTTCCTCCCCAACCAAAATTTCCTTCACCTAGACCTCTACCAAAATCCCCCCCGTTTCTTGGATTAAAGCCACTTTGATTATTATATTGCGGACCACCCCCTTCTGTCATAACATTCTTCTGCTGAATCCTGTACATATTTGTAGTGTGCTCCCTCATCAAATCGACTACGTAGAAATACTTCTCTTCATGTCCGACTGACTTGCAAAAATTGAAAAACAAGTTCCTTGGTGTACTCTAATACTTCTATAGTAATGGACACTCACTTGGATGATTTCCCCATTTCTTACATATCTCGCAATACTCCCCCCCCTGGTAATGGTTTCAGCGCTCCAATTTCCAAAAATTGCACGAATGTTGGGCATTCATCCTTGTGATGGCCTTTAGTCTTACACTTGGTACACTAGACTTGTTCTTGCTTCTCCTTCCCTTTTATCAGTTCTTCCAGTTGAATTGTCAAAGCATCCAACTACATCTAAACTTACACCATCCCTCCATTGTCTCCTACAGGGGATGATTCCAATTTCATTGCAATTTCCAGTACCTTGAGCTACAATGCAACCTTCTATTGAATCAACGACCTACGATTGTGTGGTATAAGTCCTACAATAAACCATTCTTGAGGTTGTTGATCGGGGATCTGGAAAGTCAGTCTACCCATAAGGTCCTTGAACCTTTTATCAAAATCCCATACCGATTTAGTCAGTACCTGTTTAATCTCCTTTAGTTTTGTAATGTACCGTGACTCTGAATTTGGCTTCTTGAACTCTTTTAAGAGCGCTTGCCTTATTTCCACCGAAGTCCTGTCTTGTCTTGTAGGTGTGGTACTTTGTATTTTCATGTACCAGACTAACGCACAACCTCGAAATGTTGTTGCTAACTACACAATATTCATATCCTCGCCCTGGACATTCTTTGCAACCCAAATTGTCTCGAAAACAAATAGATGTTGTTCTGGGTCCTATGACCCAACTCCCTATAACTCAGGTAGTTTGAGGGTGTTGTTTATAACTACTGTGTTTCTTTGTGTAGTCCCTCCTCTTGGTGATGTTGGTTGTATTGAAGTTTTACTTACACAACTAGCAGTTACGATTCTTCTTTATTATTATAATCATTTAGAACATTAGCTGCATAAATAAGATCACTGAAAGAGAGGCAATCACAAAAACAATCGAGACACACATATTATCTTGGGAAACCATCATGCGGGAGAAAACCCAACAAAAAATTACTCAATATAGATAGAACAAATACCAAACATAAGATCCTCCTCTACTCCTTCACTAGGAAGAGTAGCACACCACTTAACCAAGAAATACCAAGAGATAGACCAAAACGCTCCTTGACGTCACCCCCAGTTGCAATAACAGTTCCTCCAATAATTGCACACTTCTTCATAGCCACAAAGCTAGTGTGGTGAGTGTGTTTAAATGAGACAACATCCTCACATATAAATACAAGTTGTGAGGTGGCGCTAGGGTTTTGACTCTTCACTTGGTGGAGCCGACTTCTCCTAGAAGTGGCTAAAACCACTTTAAAATTACTAGGGTATGACTTTACAAATACCACCATTCAAATACATGTTGACTAATCCACAAAAGGGGATTTGATATTATACAAGACCTGACTTGATCAATCCACAAAAGGGTATTTTATCTATACAATAATGACTCAAATATAAGTAGAATATTCTTCAAAGTTACAATAATTCAACACTCCCCCTTAACAAGAAGGGTATTCTACTTACAACATTAATAAAAATTGACTAGATTCAATACATCATCAAGAGGAGGGGACACCGTCATCAACATCAGGAACACTGTCGGTCATATATATAGGTCATTGGAAGTTTTTCTCATCATCAAAATCAATAGAAACTGAACATCATCATCGGCTACAACGCGAAGCTAGAGTAACATCATCATCATCAACATGAAGATGGAACATCAACATAATCAACAACATGAAGTTGGAACATCAACATCAATAGCACAAAGCTGGAACAACAACATCAACAACACGGAGCTGGAACAATATCATCAACAACATGAAGCTAGAACAACAACATCAACAACAACATGAAGTTGGAATAACATCATCAACAACATGAAGCTGGAACATCAACATCATCAACAACACGAAGCTTGAATATCAACATCTATATGTGGCAACAGAATGAGGTAGGTGCATTAACAAAAACATATGTGGTACTATGACAGACCATCCTTACCAGACCTTTGGGATCTTCCTAGGAATCATAAGATTCCCTAGGATATAAAATCCTAACTGAGCTACCACTACTAACCATAGCTGGCATATACATGCACATGTAATCTAACAGACCATCCTTACCGAACTTTCAGGATCTGCCTAGTGATGATCAATCCCCTAGGATATAAAATCGTAATTGAGCTACCCGTTGTTGGTTAGGATACCATGGTATCACCAACATCACTCCCCCTTTCAAGGGAGGTCCTTTTGGACTACACAAAGCTTGTCTCGAAAGTACTCAAACTTCACATGAGACATAGGCTTAGTCAACACATCTGCAACCTACTCATCTGTGCCAACATATTAGAGCTTTACAACTCCCTTCTACACCATGTCACGAATGTAGTGATACCATATATCTATGTGCTTCAACTTATCATGGAACATTGGGTTCTTTGTCATCTTTATGAAACTCTAGTTATCACATAGAATCATAGTAGCTTCCATCTCCAGATCAAACAGACCAGTCAACAACTTCTGAAGCCATATGGATTCAAAACTGGCAGAACATGCTACAATGTACTCCACTTCTGTCGTGCTGAGAGAAATACTAGACTACTTCCTTCTTTTCCATGGAGTCATGGCTGACCCCAAACTGAAACAACATCCTGAAGTGTTTTTTTTTTCTGAAGCACTTCTAGCCCAATCTGAATTAGTATAACCATACAGTCTAAAGTCACAATCTCCAGTAAAACATAGGCCATATTCCAACGTACCCTTAAGATATATCATCACATACTTTGTAGCTACAAGGTGAACACGTCTGGGCTCCACAAGATATTGATTCAAGGTGTTCACAACAAAGCATATATATGGTCTGGTATTCATTAGATACATCAATGAACCAATCACCTATCTATATACAATAATATCAACTATTTCTGACAAAGTATGAGCCAATAACTTCAGATTCATCTCCATAGGAGTGGACATGTATTTACAGTCCATCATGTCGAATCTGTTCATAATTTCAACAACATACTTTCCTTAATCAAGGAAAGTATGTT
>JASDQU010507578.1:15245-30371 GCA_032191745.1 Picea mariana | reverse complement strand
TGACCCAGCTCATCATCTTGTGGAATCCTAATCATGTCGGTGCAGAAGAAAGATGGGACCTGGCAACTCTGCATTGATTACCAGGGCCTAAATAAAATCACAGTCAGGAACCAGTACCTCATTCCTCGAATAAACGATCTCCTTGATCATCTCAAGGGGGTCAAATACTTTAGTAAGATTGATCTGAAGTTTTGCTACCATCAGGTCCCAATAAAGAAGACAGATGTATGGAAAATTGTCTTCAAGTCAAAAGAAGGTATTTTTGAATGGATGGGCATGCCCTTTCATTTGACAAACGCCCCAACAAATATCATGAGGATGATGGATGATATCTTACGGCCTTTCACTAATTATTTTGTGGTTGTGTATCTGGATGACATCCTCATCTACAACAAGACTTGGGCAAAACACTTGCAACATATTTAGCAGGTTTTACACACTCTGCGGCAACACAAGCTATATGTCAACTTGGAAAAATGATCCTTCGGCATTGAAAGGGTTCATTACCTAGGATACATTGTTGATGTGCATGGTGTGCATGTTGATCCAACCAATATCTAATTCATTCGTGACTAGCCAGCCCTAACCACGCTCACTGAGCTTCGGAGCTTCTTAGGCCTTGCCAATTTCTTTCACAGGTTCGTGTTTGGATTTGTTGATTGTCTCAGTCAAACTCCAGTAGCGGCACTCACCACAGTGCTAGACTCTTACGACCATGAGACATCTAGATGGCCCCACCTCTATGATATAGACCCTAACTTCGCCAACACCTACCAAATGTTGGGAGAAAACACAAATGCCACTAATTTCCATCTTCAAGATGGGTTGTTGTGCCATCTAGGCTATCTCTGTGTTCCATCAAGCGAGCAAGTGAAGCTGATTTGGGAAGCCTACTACAGTTGGGTGGTAGGACACTTTGACATGGAAAAGGTAGTGGCAGTGTTGTAGTGACATTTATACTGTCTGAAACTTCGAAAGGATGTCAGTAAGTATATCTGGTCTTTCACTGCCTGCACTATTTCCAAACCATCCACTAAGAAACAAGGCTTGTGCAATCATCTTCCTAATCTTGATAGGCCTTGGGAATCCATCTCAATGGACTACATGTCGGGTCTTTCATCCACCAAGCGGGGAAATGACTTTGTTTATGTGGTTGTTGATAGCTTTTCCAATATGGCAGTTTTGTCCACCTGCAAGAAGAGCATCACAGCGGAGGACACTTCCAACCTATTATTTGAACGAGTGTGGGTACACTTTGGGATACCAAAAACCATTATCATAAATCGGGACAGTTGGTTCCTTGGGACATTATGGTCGAACCTCTGGTCACTTCTGGACACCAAGTTCACAAAATCCACTTCCTTCCACCCCCAGATGGATGGTCAAACCGATGTCGTCAACCGGATGATCGTGCACATCCTGTGGATGTAAAATTCCAAGCACCCCCGCACCTGGGGTGAGAGTCTTCCCTATGTTCAACATGGCTAAAATAGATCCATACATATCTCAACTGACTACATTCCCTTTCGGGTGGGGTTGGGATTTCAACCATTGGGTCCCATGAATGTTGCACTACCCCTTGCGGCCACCCAGGTAGGCTCGTCGCATGCTCCAACTGAAGCTGAAAAAGACACCCAGTTCATTGTGCATATCCAACACATCTGCTAACAAGTTCAGGATATTTTACAGAAGTCCAATGCAAAGTACAAAAAGTTCCATGATCAACATCGGGTGCCACACCAGTTTTAGGTGGGAAACAAACTTTGGTTGCACTTGCAGAAAGAATGTATTACAGAGCCTCATTGGAAGCTTTTTCCACTCCGTTATGGACCTTAAACCATCACCAAGGCTTTGGGTGACAATTTTTTTGAGTTCAACCTTCCCCCCTTCCTTAGCTTGCACCCAGTTTTCAATATGGACCTCCTTCGGCCTTATTTTCCACCATTATTGGACACCTCGGAGATATCAAAACAATTGACACCAACAGAGCACAACCCTGACTGCATGGAACATACATCCATTGATCAGATCATGGACACACAGGTCAAGGGCACTTGCCAGCAAAGGATCCAACTTTATCGATTTGTCAAAGCAAGGCAACTCTTGCATCAAGGCAAGTGGCTCACCCGAGGCCAAATTCAGCAAAAACTTCCTCATCTGATGGGGGAACTCAACGCAATGTAGACCATTTATTCCTAAGGAGGGAGGATTGATCCAGGAGGATCTCGATGGCCACCAACCTATTCCAACTGGATCAAAACAATTTTTTGGCAACTTACTATTTTTAGCAATTTTTTGGGTCCCAAACTTCTCAGGCCATTTTGAAGGCCTAAACGATGTTTTTCACGATCGTGCACCTTAATGATAGTTAAAAACTATGATTGATCCCCCTAAATGAATCTCATCATCAATAAATTTCCAACGAGCTATCGTGCACCCTAAACAGAGATCGTATGCAAAAATTACAATCCTGTGAAGTTGATGTACTAACTTACCCCAATGGGGCCTACATGAATTTTAATGCTTCATCTCCTAGCGTTAGGTTTTTGGATGTCTAGGGTTTTGAAATTCATGATTATTGTAAAAAGGACTTCAAAGCCTCATTTTACTCATCTTCTTGAGAATGAACGTAGTCGTCACATCTCTTCTCAAAGATAAGCTGCCATCATTCTAGCAAGCTTGTTTTTAGTATGCATTTTATAGTTTTCAACATATTTCTTATTTAATAGAAGTCAAGTTTTGTTGTATCTCTGTTATTGTTCACTATGTCTCTGTGTTAATATTATAAATCTATGTTTTCATTTCATTCCGCTCATAAATCCAGATCATATGAGGTTCTTGTTCTTCTGACTCATTTTATTCTATAGAGTTTGACTCATTATCCTTCAACTCAAACTCTATTTTCTCTGGTTCTTCTTTCCTTTGTAGGAATTTATGTTTGACAACATCTTTAATTTCTCTAAATACCACATCTTGACTATACACTACCTTCTTAGTTTCTCATTTCCAAAGCTTATACCCTTTCAAACCATCTCTATACCCAATAAAGATACATTTTTAAGCCTTTTTACTAGCTTACTCACGTTTTCCTTTGAAGCGTGAACATATGCATCACAACCAAATACCTTGAGATGTGTCAGAGAGGGTTTCTTACCAGTCCATACCTCATGTGGAGTCTTTTCATCCAACGCTGATGAGGGTGATTGATTAACCAGGTAACATGCAATACCCACTACCTCTACCCAGAATTCCTATCCTAATCTGACACCACTAAGCATAAACTTTGTTTTTTCCATCGACATCGTGTTCATCATTTCTGCAACTCCATTCTGTTGAGGTGTATATGGATTAGTCTTGTTCCTTTCTATATCGCACTTCTTACAGAATTATTTGAATTTATTTCCATAGAATTCTCCACCATTATCCATCCTCAACACCTTAATTCTCTTCTCTGTTTGATTCTCCACAAGAGCCTTAAAATATTGACACATGTCAAAGACTTTAAATTTCTTCTTGAAGAAATATATCCATGTATTCCTCGATAAGTCATTTATAAATGAGACATCGTACAAATATTTTACCAGATATGGAACTGACACAGGTCCAGACACATCATTGTGCACCAACTGTAAAATTACCTCTACCCTCATTGCACCAAAGGGGAATCTTACTTGATTTTGCTTCCCCTATACACGATGTTCATATAAATCAAAACCCAAAGAACAATTAGACATACCTTCAACCATACCTTTATCGTGTAATAGTCGAATGCCCTTCTCTATGATATGCCATTGTCTTTGATGCCACAATATAGATTTTTCTCCAGAGACTGTAGGAGTTTTTTCTTCTTCTGCTCCAATCTCAGGAACAATGGAACTATTGCACCCATCACTAATAGTGCTTCCTTGCAGATTATATAGAATTCCACACCGAAATCACTTTAACAACACCATTTCTCCTCAAACCATCATGCAGGTTTCTTTATCAAACACTGTTTTTACCTGTACATCTCCCATTTTTCTTGCATAAATCAAATTTCTGGCCAATCCTAGGATGTTTAGAACACCAACAAATGTTTTGATCCTTCCATCAGTAAGCTTCAACTTGACTTTTCCTCATTCTATGATTTTGGTTGTCGAGTCATCACGTAGGAAAATGATGCAGACCCCCCTATCTCTCGGGGCTGCTTGACCTGCCGGTCAACGGGTCTTCCATGGGACTGAACCAGAATGATCCTTCGGGCCTTCAATAGACCCCAATTGCAACTATCACATACACAGTTACAATTCCTGTGCTCACACAAATTGATTTCGGGCGCGACCTCTACCCTTCAGTTCATGAACCCCTTCTTCATTTGAGCGCTAGACTCCTGGTGTTAGCTTCCTTGGGTTTTCGGGACCATGAGCTCTGACTGGAGGCTTAAACCAAAAAGGTGCTCTGCGAGTCCGACCTTTGGAAATATTTACCATCCTCGACTCTCAACCTCATGGACCCCGCACCTTAACTCACTTCGGAATTCGTGCTTCGGGAGTTTTGTGGACAGCAAGCCCCAATAACCATGAACTCAGGTTCGGCGAAATATTACAAACACTTAATGGTCAGATATTATACTAGGTTGACGGCTCAAATCTCTTCGCTAATTCACCTTCGGGAGTATTGGACCCTCGAGCCCGCATTTCCTCCGGAGTACATTCTTTCTGGAACGAAGGATCTTATGATGTGTGTCCTCTCCTCCTCTAATCGGATGGTCCAAATTTATTCTGGGACCACACTCTCACTTGTAGCGTTTCCTTTCCAGTCGTGCTCCCACTTCTGAGCTTCAATCCTTTGCACACTGAAAACTCTACACCCCCTTCGAGTCCTTCAAAGGTTAGACCCTTAGGAATTTTCCTAAGTGACTTTCGACCACCGGTCTAAAAACCACTCTCCCTCCTAAACTTTGTGAAATTCGAGGGTGACTCAAACTCTTGAGTTCCCTTATGAACAATTGTGAAACCTCTATCCTTCCTGAGCTTAACTACTCCTTTGGACAAAAGTACTCATTATTTCTCTTGATCTTAACCTTCACTGCAATTCAGAAGTCCTCTGGATTCCTTTCCTCACACACCTTGCGGACTTTCTCCCGGTGTTCTTTATCTCTCGGAGAGAATTTTCCAACCCCTCCTTGGGTGAACTAGTCCAAAAAATGACTCGACCTATGCACCTCCTGCACGATATCTATGCACACCTTTCACTCCTATTGATAGTGAAACCCCGATACCTCTCCTAATTTGTTTTGGAATTAACTCGAAAACTTGTCAACACACCCCTTGCGGACTAACACTGCACTCCTTTCAGGTTTTCTCAGGAAGAGAAACAATTAAAACTTATTGCCTCCTCACATAATCATTCACTCAACATTCATAAGTATAAAACAAAAAAATAATAGAGACTGAAAGCAAATTGCAAACATACCATTCATAAGTTGAACACAGTGAACATAACACACCATGAAATAGGATCAAATCCTTCTCTGTTATATTAATTTGAGTGCTATGTACATAGGGGTTTTCAACAACTTCTACAATACTCTCTACGATAATTTCCTTACAATAATAATTGGTCATATAGTTTACATATTCTTTAAAAGGAGAAGCTCATTGATCTTTCCCTCTAAACATTTAAGTGTTATCTTATCAAATTAAGACTATCAACTACTAAGGCCTCATATAATAAATGATAGGCACAGACATATAAGAGAAAAAGGATACAGATCTATATTGTCCATAAATACATTGACAGAATTACAATCCTCCTCGATCTTGCATCTAGGGTTTGTCCTCCTATCCTTTTAATGATACTTTAATTACACCCACATCAAAAATTTTAAACATGCCACGTCCTTCAAGCTTTGATTTCTTCAAAATTTGCGTTGGTTGTTGATTTTTCCTCCTCAAGCGCCTTTGGTATGGATGCTCCTGCATCATACTCCTCTGGACAAAAATTCATGGACTCATGTCCATGAGCTCCCGCACTGTCCTTCCATGTTTCTAGACATCTACTTCACTAACCCAACTGGCATCCTATATGAGGTTTCCTTTCCATTTGACCAGATACTCATAGTAGGTCTTTCTTCTGGTCTTCTTACCAGCCCTTTGACCAATAATCTTCTCCATCTGTGGCTTTTATGCTATAGGCATCTGTTTTACCCACTGACTCTCTTGCTGATATTTGGGTTCTCCTACCTCATCTTCCCTGTAAGGATACAAGTCTGCTATGTTGAATATGGGTGATATTCCCACATCATCTGGCATCTCTAATTCATAAGCATTAACCTCAAAGTTTCTCAAGATTTTGCATGGCCCAATCTTTTTCATCTTCAATTTGTTGTATGTTCCCCTTGGGAACCTCTCCTTTATGAGATGTGCTAAAACTAAGTCTCCTACTTCAAATTGAATATCTCTTCTGTGTTGATCAACTCTACGCTTGTACTCTTGGCTAGAGTTCTGCAACTGTTCTTTGATTTGGCTATGGAGCTTCTGCATTTCTGCAGCGAAATCCTCTACTCCAACACTCTTGAACTCACTATGTTCTATGTCTCTCAACTTAGATACTCCTCTTGGCTGCATTCCATATATAATTTGGAATGGGCTCTTTCCAGTGCTTCTATTCGGCGAGTCATTGTAAGCAAACTCTACTTATGGCAGAATCTGATCCCACTAAGTATGGTGTTCAGTGACCAGACTCCTCAGCAAATTTCCCAAGCTCCTATTCACTACCTCAATCTATCCATTTGTCTGAGGATGATAAGATGAGCTGAAGGACAAATCTGTCCCCAACTTCTTCCACAGTGTTCTCCATAAATTCCCAACAAACTTGGTGTCTCTGTCTGATACAATGCTCTTTGGCAGTCCATGAAGTCTAACAACTTCTTTAAAAAACAAATTTGCAATGTGTGTTGCATCATTTGTCTTCTAGCATGGGATAAAGTGTGCCATTTTTTAAAATCTATCCAATACCACAAATATGGAATCACAACCTCTTTGGGTCCTCGGTAGTCCCAATAAAAAATCCATACTTATTGCATCCCAAGGCCTCTCTGGTATTGGTAATGGTTGATACAATCTTGTGTTCTGTCTTTTACCTTTAGAATGTCGGCAAATTCTGCACCTATTAACAAATATTTTTACTTTTTTTCTCATACCTAGCCAATAATACGAACAATTCAATTGTGAAAATGTTTTTTCATGGGTCCAGCCAATCCTCCACTATGCTTCTCTTTTAGAATATTGTCCCTCATGGAACACTTTGGGATACATAGTTGATTGCCTTTAAACAATAATCCATCTTGAATCAAGTATTCTTCCCACTGGCTTCTGTCTCTCAAGACAGGATTCATACATGCTTCATATGCTTCCTTAAAATCTGAATCATCACTGTACATTTCCTTAAGATTTTCAAACCCCAAGGTCTTCACCTGAAACTCCTGCAGAATCAAGCATCTCCTGCTTAATGCATCAACAACCTTATTAGAATTTCCAGAGATATGTTTAATTACAAAAGTAAAATTATACATAAATTCAACCCATTTGGCATGTCTTTGGTTCATCTTTTCTTGTCTACTTATGAATTGTAAGGCTTGGTTATCACTGTACAAAACAAACTCTTTAGGAATCAAGTTGTGTCTCCATTTCTTTAAAGCTTGTATTATTGCATAAAACCCTTTGTCATAAGTGGAGTACTTCTTCATTGTATCATTCAACTTCTCACTAAAATAAGCAAGAGGTCTATTATCTTGGCTTAAGACAACTCCAATTGCAACTCCACTTGCATCACACTTTACTTGAAATGTCTTACCAAATTCTGGCAAAACTAGAATTGGTTGTCCAATTATCTTCTCCTTTAATAATCTGAAGCTCTTCTCTGCTTCTTCTATCCAATTAAAAGACTTATGTCTCTTCTTGACCGTGTCTAAAATCGGTGCACATATCCCACTGAAATTTCTGATAAACTTCCTATAGAAACTTGCTAAACCATGGAAGCTTCTCACCTCAAAGATGCTTCTCGGTGATGGCCATTCTTTGATTGATTTTACCTTCTCAGGATCCATCCTCAGTTCATTGGCCGAAATTACGAAACCCAAACAAATGAGTTTTGTCTGCATGAAAGAGGATTTCTTCAAATTTATCAGTAGCTTCTCTTGCTGCAAGCTCCTCATCGCTAGAGTCAAATGTCTCAGATGCTCTTCTTTATTCTTATTGAAGATCAATATATCATAAAGATACACAATCACAAACTTGTCAATGAAATCTTCCATCATTGCATTCATCAATCTCATACAAGTACTTGGAGCATTTGTTAACCCGATTGGCATGACGAGCCATTCATACAGCCCTTCATTTGTCTTGAATGTTGTTTTCCACTCATCACCTTCTCTCATTCTTACCTGGTGATATCCACTCTTTAAGTCAATCTTGGACAAAAAAATTGCTCCACTTAAGCAATCTATTAAGTCAGCCATTCTTGGTAAATGGAATTTGTACTTGATGGTGATTTTGTTGATAGCTCTCGAGTCTGTGCACATTCTCCATCCTCCATATTTTTTTGGACTTAGTACTATTGGTACAACACATGGACTCAAGCTTTCCCTTATCAAACCTTTGTCCATCAAATCCTGAACTTGTTTCTTGACCTCTTCATTCTCTTGAGGTGTCAAGCTATATGCAGCTTTGTTTGGTAGACTTGCTCCTAGTATGAGGTCGATATGATGGCTTATACTCCTTATAGGTGGCAATGAGCAAGGCAGCTCATCCACAACTATATCAGCAAAATTTTCTAGCAGCTCCTGAATTTCTTCAGGCAAATCCTTCATCGGAGTACTTGTCAAAATAAATTTTGGTTTCCTCACTATAGAAAACTACATTTCTTGTTCTTTCTTGACTTCATTCAGGAGTTCCTTCCCACTCATGAGAAGTATGCTTGTGTTGGATTCTTCCTTCACTTTCTTGTCTTCAATTGGCAGCAACATGTGTGTCCTATCATTCTTTTCCAAACTATAGGTGTTCTTCCTTCCATCATGAATGACATTTATGTCATATTGCCACGACCTTCCCAATAAAAGATGAAAAACATCCATAGGAATCACATCACACAAGATCTCATCCTTATATCCTTCTATCTTGAATTCAACTTGGCATTGTTTAGTAACCATTACCTGGTGTCCTTTTTGCAACCATGAAACTCTATATGGGCTAGGATGTGCAACTGTTTCCAGCTCCAACTTCTCCACCATCTGTGTGGATACTAGATTGTCAGTGCTTCCACTTTTGATTATCACTTTGCAGACCCTGTCCTTGGTCTTGCAAGCAATCTTGAACAAGTTGTTCCTTTGGACTAGTTTCTCCACTTCCTCCTCTGGTTTCAGGAGAACCTTTCTCATCATCAAATACCTTCCACTTTATGCACCTTCTGCTTCAACATTTCTCCTTTGAGCTTCTAAAATGTGATCTTGGCCTCTTCCTTTCTTATTCCTCTTGGGGCATTCCCAAGGCATGTGTCCTGCCTTTCCACAGAAAAAACATTTTACTTCACATCCTCTGCCTATTCCTCTTTCGCTAGTAAAAGTATTTCTTCCACCAGCATATTGTCTCCCTCTGAAACTTCCTCCTCTTTCTAGGTGACTATGAGGTTTCCTTACCTCATCCTTGGGCTTGTGAACTCCATCATTGGTAACTTCCTTGCCTCTATTCAGACTTCTACCTCTGCCCCTTTGTATTTGTTTCCTTGACAACTTCTCCTCTGACTTCAAAGCAATATGATAAGCATCTTCCACATTTCTAATTGTCACCATGTTGATCTCATCCTAAATTTCATACCTCGGGCCGTTAATGTACCTGGATACCTTCCCATCATCACTTTCTATGTGACTTGCTCTAATATTCAACCTGTAAAACTCTTCAGTATACTCTTTGACTGTCATCCCCTTCTGCCTCAAATTCTGTAGTCTCCTGAACAAATTAATCTGATAATCCCTGGGTATGAATTTGGCTTTCATCTTGGCTACCATTATGTCCCAACTCTTTATCTTTTGCTTTCCTTTGCACCTCCTGTTATCCTGCAGTTCATCCCACCATAGTGCTACATGCCCTTTTAGTCTTGTGACTGCATGTTTGACCTTCTTCTCTTCTTCAATGTCTTCATAATAAAAATATCTATCAAGAGCCATGAAGCAATCAAGCAACTCCTCTACATTCAGATTACCTTCATATATCAGGATGCCCATTTTTTCTCTTGCTCCCATCCGTGAAACAACTTTCACTAATAGTTCCTCTGCAACAACTTATTCAGTCCCTACTTCTTCACTTTCAACCTCACTGATGTCTCCAGCATCAAGTGCCCTTCTTTGTGTTGTCTCCATGGCATCCAAACAAGCACGAAGTTCCCTCATCTCTCTTTCCACAGCTGGGTCAGTCATAGGTCTCTCTGCACGTCTCCTTGGAAGCATCCTTCCAAGCTTCTTCTTCCTCAAAGTCAAATTTATTTACTGTCTTGTGTCTTTTTCGGCCTACAAAAAATTTATGTCGTATGGCTCTGATACCACTTGATGTAGACCCCCTCTCTCCTGGGGATGCTTGACCTCCCGGTCGACGGATCTTCCACAGGATTGAACCAGAATGGTCATTTGGGCCTTCAATAGACCCCAATTGCAACTATCACATACACAAGTCCAATTCCTATGCTCGCACGAATTGATTTTGGGCACGACCTCTACCCTTCAATTTGTGAACCTCTGCTTCGTTTGAGCGCTAGACTCCTGGTGTTGGCTCCTTTGGGTTTTTGGGACCAAGGTCTATGATTGGAGGATTAAACCAAAAAGGCGCTCCGTGAGTCCAAACTTCAGAAATATTTATCGTTCTCAACTCTAAACCTCCTAGACCCCGCACCTTAACTCACTTTGGAATTCGCCGACTCTAAACTCCAGTTCGACGAAATCTTACAAACACCCAACGGTCAGATCTTCTACTAGGTTGACGACTCAGATCTCTTCACTAATTCTCCTTCGAGATTTTTGGACCCTCGAGCCTGTGTTTCCTCCGGAGTACCTTCCTTCCAAAGTGAAGGATATTATGACGTGTGTCCTCTCCTCCTCTGATCGGATGGTCCAGATTTAGTCTGGGACCACACTCTCACTTGTAGTGTTTCCTTTCCATGTCGTGCTCCCCCTTATGAGCTTCAACCCTTTGCATGCTGAAAACTCTACGCCCCCTTCGATTCCTTCAAAGGTTCGACCCTTAGGAATTTTCCTAAGTGATTTTCAACCACGAGTCTAAAAATCGCTCTCCCTCCTGAGCTTTGTGAAATTCGAGGGTGACTTAAACTCTTGAGTTCCCTTCTAAACAATTGTGAAACCTCTATCCTTCATGAGCTTAACTACTCCTTTGTGTTAGCACTAGAATTCACTCTCCGATTGGAGAGAGAGTAAGCCCAATACCCATCAGTTTGTATGTCATGGGTTGGTTTTTAAAGAGGTCAAATGGGCACAGACTCAAGATGATATTGTTTTAACTCGAAAAATTGGACTGGTATGCACATGTAGGTGAGGTCTTAATTAACTTTAGTCAGTAAGTTGGAGTAAGAGTGAGTAGAGGGAAGACTTTGGTGAGGAGAGTATAGAGATCTGTCGTAGACATCAGGTCTTCCAGCAACCTAAGGAGGAAAAGCTTCAAATACAAGATCCTCTTGGATTCAAAACTCCAGGACACTGAAGAACGTAAATAACATTACTGTAATCAAATATACATTACAATACAGTCAAAAAAATCCATGTGAATCCTTCAATCATGGACACTTCAGTATCAAAGGCAAATAGGATGAAAAAGAAGTTGATTTTCATTAAACAAGAAGTCCCAGATCAAAATACATAACCAGAGAACCAGAGTTCTTCCTCAAAATTTTACAATACGAGAGCCTAGCTCAACCATCGACCATAACAAAATATCAAAACTACATACATATACTCAAAAAAATCACCCAACAAAGGTTTGCTTGAGCTTTCTTGGTGATGCATCTTCTCAGTCAGACTGTGCATACAGTTTCTTCTGCACACGCCTTCCCTTATCAGATGAAATCATGGCTTTTCCAGTCCCTGTATGTCTCTTCTGTCAAACTTTTCTGACTTTTCATTCATGGGGGAAAGATGATGTTTCAACCACCTCCCCCGCATTCATTCACTGTTTCATCGGGATTAGAACGAGGCCGAGTCGACCTGGCACCTGGAAAACATGGCGGCCTCTTTCGGTGGCCAACACCAACGTTTCGACCCTTGGCGTAGCTCACGTGAGCTCTACACCTTTACCTGCATGTGACCTTGGGCCCATTCTCGAGCACTTCACGACTTCGGGCTTCGAGTGCTCTGATGTGAGCCACTCCCAACTCTTATGATTCCCGAACTCCCAAACTGGAGCTTAGAGAGCACTAGCTCCCCTTCGCTATGACCTCTGCTATGACCTAGGGCTCTATCCCCGAATGTTTCGGGACTTCGCTTCTCAGGGAGTCGGGGCGTTGCACGCCTTCCTCACTTCAAAATTCTCGAAGTGGCATTCTCCATTGTCCCGATATGTGTGCGCCTTAGCATAATATGCCCTGAATTTGGATGACACACATTTGTGTCTTTTTAAGCCCCCCTTCTTTCACATTTGGTCATCCAAGGGACAACCCCTAAGGGAAAACACCCCCCTACAAGAATATATGATAACATTAGGCTCCATGGGGAATAGAGTCCTCCCTACGAGGCTCTAAGATCTCTTTTTTCAATTTCAGTCACCTTCTGTTGGGCTATGGAGTCAAGCTCAAAACACCCTATTGAGGAATACCAGTCGATAAGTAAAAAAAAATGAAAATAAACACACATGCTCCAAGGATCTTATTTATGTACAATCATAGACTAATGATTTTTACAAAATGTTAGGTGAAAGCAAACTTCCACCATAGCCATTCAAGTAACTTCCTAACTGGAAGCTCCTTTACTCTGTCTGTGATCAATAGCAGATAATGCAACCATGATAGTAGAATGGTTAGATACTTCAACTTCTCTCCAAAGGTTGAAGTTGAGATAAAGTTGGGTGGCTCCAAGATATGAAGGAAATGCCACTCCAAGTACTCGCTGACAGACTCATAGAATGAGTGGCAAACTCTAGAAAATTTGTAACAGACAACCCGATCTGCTCCATAGCTGCTAACACAGGGCTGAATATCTCTGCTAAGCATGGGTGGGTGAACATTCGATGCAGGCTGACTGGTTTTGGGCGATGGTTTCTCACTGATAGGCTCTAGATAGGAGATAAACTATCCCTCTAGTTCTTCCTCTTCTTCATTGGGATATTCATCAAAAGTTGGTTTCTCTTGGTCAGTATTTGAAATCACTTCTTCATCATAAGCACGGCCGCCCAAAACATTCGTTTCAAGGAATGAAATATCCTCTGCATCTCCTTCATAAGAGCAAAAGCACGATCTGCCTCCAATTTTTTCATTCTTGCAGAAAGTGATTTTACTAGATTTATCAACTCCTCCAAGGTATCTTCTTCCTCCTCGCAACCTTCATAGCTTTCATCCTCACAGCTTTCATTCGCATAGCTTTCATTTGAAACAGTCATACCTTGAGCACGGTCTTTATATTCTTCACAACAATTATGACAAATTAACTCAGAGGAATAATACCTTTGACAATGCTTATTGAAAGTTGTATGAAATTCTTCCAGGGAGGAGATGCTAGCAGGGGGTAAGGAGTGATACCATTCACGAGCATCTCCTGCTAATGAGAACAAGAACATGTTTAATAATACATCCTCATGATGTATCTCCCATTGATGCATGAGTTCATGAAACTCACGGAGATGTTTTGTAGGGTTGTCCTCATTAAGCTCTTTAAATATGGGCAAAAAATCACTCCATTCATCCATAGTAGGAACAACATTTGGAAAACCAGGAACAAAGGAGAAATTAGAAGGAGCAAACCTTTGAGCCAGAATTTTGTCCATTTCAGACCAGTGGAGTCACCAATTGATTCTTTAACCACAGAATCACCATGTGAATGATATGCAAAATGAGTGTGTATGGTCTTTGTTCACCAACAAAGACCAGATCTGATCATTGTGTTCTCCCAGGGGCTATAGTTGTAGCCAGAGGAAGCCACACTGAAACCGTGGAATCGAGACAATGGAGTCACCACAGTGGAGTCACCAGGTGCAAGCGCAATCTTCAAAGGTTCAGATATCTAATGCACCTTCAAAATCAGAAGTTCATTGTCATTCTACCCAGGGAAAGGTCTTCAATTCGTTCCTTGGCAATGGCACCAAAAATGTTAGCACTAGAAGTCACTCTCCGATTGCAAAGAGAGTAGGCTCAGTACCCATCAGTTTGTATGTCACAGGTTAGTTTTTAAAGAGGTCAAATGGGCGCAGACTCGAGATGATATCATTTTAACTCAGAAAAATGGACTGGTATGCACATGCAGGTGAGGTCTTAATTAACTTCAGTCAGTAAGTTGGAGTAAGGGTGAGTAGAGGGAAGACTTTGGTGAGGAGAGTGTAGATATCTGTCGTAGACATCAGGTCTTCCAGCAACCTAAGGAAGAAAAGATTCAAATACAAGATCCTCTTGGATTCAAAACTTCAGGAAACTGAAGAACATAAATAACAGCACTGCAATCAAATATACATTACAATACAGTCAAAATGTAACACCCTTTTTCCCCCAGTCTGTAAAAATAACTATACTGGCCAAGAACTATGGCAAACTCAAAGATGTGAATGTGTGATTTGAATGGACCTTAGTAAAAGGTCGATGAATGTAAATAATGTTGTGAATATATGTTACAGGACTGTTGAGAGGGGGATGTGTTGAAAAAGAGACCACGATGGCTGAAGAAAGGTGGTGGAAGGCACCTGGAATGGTGGCATTAACTTCCACCAAACCAAACCGTATTTGGTCTTCACTGGCCCGGAGAACCAAGAGCGACTTGCTGGCCCCGAAATGAATTACTCGCCAGGTTGGTAGGTGAAGAGGCTCCTCATGAGTTAATGAGGGATGGGGATGAACCGCCCATCCGTGGAAGCCTCAAACCTGACCACCGCAGGGAAGTTCATGCCA
>JASDQU010507578.1:0-15195 GCA_032191745.1 Picea mariana | reverse complement strand
TGGATGATATCTTGCGGCGTTTCACTAATTATTTTGTGCTTGTGTATCTGGATGACATCCTCATCTACAACAAGACTTGGGCAAAACACTTGCAACATATTTAGCAGGTTTTACACACTCTGCGGCAACACAATCTATATGCCAACTTGGAAAAATGATCCTTCGGCATTGAAAGGGTTCAGTACCTAGGATACATTGTTGATGTGCATGGTGTGCATGTTGATCTAGCCAATATCTAATTCATCCGTGACTAGCAATCCCTAACCGCGCTCACTGAGCTTCGGAGCTTCTTAGGCCTTGCCAATTTCTTTCGCAGGTTCGTGTTTGGATTCGTTGATTGTCTCAGTCGAACTCCAGTAGCGACACTCACCACAGTGCTAGACTCTTACGACCATGATACCTCTAGATGGCCCCACCTCTATGATATAGACCCTAACTTCTCCAACACCTACCAAATGTTGGGAGAAAACACAAATGCCACTATTTTCCATCTTCAAGATGGGTTGTTGTGCCATCTTGGCTATCTCTGTGTTCCATCAAGCGAGCAAGTGAAGCTGATTTGGGAAGCCTACTACAGTTGGGTGGTAGAACACTTTGACATGGAAAAGGTAGTGGCAGTGTTGCAGTGACATTTATACTGTCTGAAACTTCGAAAGGATGTCAGTAAGTATATCTGGTCCTGCACTGCCTGCACTATTTCCAAACCATCCACTAAGAAACAAGGCTTGTGAAATCATCTTCCTAATCTTGATAGGCCCTGGGAATCCATCTCAATGGACTACATGTCGGGTCTTTCATCCACCAAGCGGAGAAATGACTTTGTTTTTGTGGTTGTTGATAGCTTTTCCAATATGGCAGTTTTGTCCACCTGCAAGAAGAGCATCACAGCGGAGGACACTTCCAACCTATTATTTGAACGAGTGTGGGTACACTTTGGGATACCACAAACCATTATCATAAATCGGGACAGTTGGTTCCTCGAGACATTATGGTTGAGCCTCTGGTCACTTCTGGACACCAAGTTCACAAAATCCACTTCCTTCCACCCCCAGATGGATGGTCAAACCGATGTCATCAACCGGATGATCGTGCACATCTTGTGGATGTACAATTCCAAGCACCCCCTCACCTGGGGTGAGAGTCTTCCCTATGTTCAACATGGCTAAAATAGATCCATACATATCTCAACTGACTACATTCCCTTTTGGGTGGGGTTGCGATTTCAACCATTGGGTCCCATGAATGTTGCACTACCCCTTGCGGCCACCCAGGTAGGATCGTTGCATGCTCCAACTGAAGTTGAAAAAGCCACCCAGTTCATTGTGCATATCCAACACATCTTCTAACAAGTTCAGGCTATTTTACAGAAGTCCAATGCAAAGTACAAAAAGTTCCATGATCAACATCGGGTGCCACACCAGTTTTAGGTGGGAAACAAACTTTGGTTTCACTTGCAGAAAGAACGTATTACAGAGCCTCATTGGAAGATTTTTCCACTCCATTATGGACCTTAAACCATCACCAAGGATTTGGGTGATAATTTTTTTGAGTTCAACCTTCCCCCCTTCCTTAGCTTGCACCCAGCTTTCAATATGGACCTCCTTCGGCCTTATTTTCCACCATTATTGGACACCTCGAAGATATCAAAACAATTGACACCAACAAAGCACAACCCTGACTGCATGGAACATACATCCATTGATCAGATCATGGACACATAGGTCAAGGGCACTTGCCAGCAGAGGATCCAACTTTATTGATTTGTCAAAGCAAGGCAACTCTTGCATCAAGGCAAGTGGCTCACCCGAGGCCAAATTCAGCAAAAACTTCCTCATCTGATGGGGGAACTCAACGCAATGTAGACCATTTCTTTCTAAGGAGGGAGGATTGATCCAGGAGGATCTCGATGGCCACCCACCTATTCCAACTGGCTCAAAACAATTTTTTGGCAACTTACTATTTTTAGCAATTTTTTGGGTCCCAAACTTCTCGGGCCATTTTGAAGGCCTAAACGATGTTTTTCACGATCGTGCACCTTAATGATAGTTAAAAACTATGATTGATCCCCCTAAATGAATCTCATCATCAATAAATTTCCAACGAGCTATCGTGCACCTTAAACAGAGATCGTATGCAAAAATTACGATCCTGTGAAGTTGATGTACTAACTTACCCCAATGGGGCCTACATGAATTTTAATGCTTCATCTCCTAGGGTTAGGTTTTTGGATGTATAGGTTTTTGAAATTCATGATTATTGTAAAAAGGACTTCAAAGCCTCATTTTACTCATCTTCTTGAGAATGAACGTAGTCCTCACATCTCTTCTCAAAGATAAGCTGCCATCATTCTAGCAAGCTTGTTTTTAGTATGCATTTTACAATTTTCAACATATTTCTTATTTAATAGAAGTCAAGTTTTGTTGTATCTCAGTTATTGTTCACTATGTCTCTGTGTTAATATTATAAATATATGTTTTCATTTCGTTCCGCTCATAAATCCAGATCATATGAGGTTCTTGTTCTTCTGACTCATTTTATTCTATAGAGTTTGACTCATTATCCTTCAACTCAAACTCTATTTTCTCTGGTTCTTCTTTCCTTTGTAGGAATTTATGTTTGAAAACATCTTTAATTTCTCTAAATACCACATCTTGACTATACACTACCTTCTTAGTTTCTCATTTCCAAAGCTTATACCTTTTCAAACCATCTCTATACCCAATAAAGATACATTTTTAAGCCTTTTTACTAGCTTACTCATGTTTTCCTTTGAAGCGTGAACATATGCATCACAACCAAATACCTTGAGATGTGTCAGAGACGGTTTATTACCAGTCCATACCTCATGTGGAGTCTTTTCATCCAACGCTAATGAGGGTTATTGATAAACCAGGTAACATGCAATACCCACTACCTCTACCCAGAATTCCTGTCCTAATCTGACACCACTAAGCATAAACTTTGTTTTTTCCATCGACATCGTGTTCATCATTTCTGCAACTCCATTCTGTTGAGGTGTATATGGATTAGTCTTGTTCCTTTCTATATCACACTTCTTACATAATTCTTTGAATTTATTTCCACAGAATTCTCCACCATTATCCGTCCTCAACACCTTAATTCTCTTCTCTATTTGATTCTCCACAAGAGCCTTAAAATATTGAAACATGTCAAAGACTTTAAATTTCTTCTTGAAGAAATATATCCATGTATTCCTCGATAAGTCATTTATAAATGAGACATAGTACAAATATTTTACCAGATATGGAACTGACACAGGTCCAGACACATCATTGTGCACCAACTGTAAAATTACCTCTACCCTCGTTGCACCAAAGGGGAATCTTACTTGATTTTGCTTCCCCTATACACGATGTTCATAGAAATCAAAACCCAAAGAAAAATTAGACATACCTTCAACCATACCTTTATCGTGTAATAGTCGAATGCCCTTCTCTATGATATGCCATTGTCTTTGATGCCACAATATAGATTTTTCTCCAGAGACTGTAGGAGTTTTTTCTTCTTCATCTCCAATCTCAGGAACAATGGAACTATTGCACCCATCACTAATAGTGCTTCCTTGCAGATTATATATAATTCCACACCGAAATCACTTTAACAACACCATTTCTCCTCGAACCATCATGCAGGTTTCTTTCTCAAACACTGTTTTTACTCGTACATCTCCCATTTTTCTTGCATAAATCAAATTTCTGGCCAATCCTAGGATGTTTAGAACACCAACAAATGTTTTGATCCTTCCATCGGTAAGCTTCAACTTGACTTTTCCTCATTCTATGATTTTGGTTGTCGAGTCATCACGTAGGAAAATGATGCAGACCCCCCTATCTCTCGAGGCTGCTTGACCTCCCGGTCAACGGGTCTTCCATGGGACTGAACCAGAATGATCCTTTGGGCCTTCAATAGACCCCAATTGCAACTATCACATACACAGGTACAATTCCTGTGCTCACACGAATTTATTTCGGGCGCGACCTCTACCCTTCAGTTCGTGAACCCCTTCTTCATTTGAGCGCTAGACTTCTGGTGTTAGCTCCCTTGGGTTTTCGGGACCATGCGCTCTGACTAGAGGCTTAAACCAAAAAGGTACTCTGCGACTCCGGCCTTTCGAAATATTTACCGTCCTCGACTCTCAACCTCACGGACCCCGCACCTTAACTCACTTCGAAATTCGTGCTTCGGGAGTTTTGTGGACAGCAAGCCCCAATAACCCTGAACTCCGGTTCAGTGAAATATTACAAACACCCAATGGTCAGATATTATACTAGGTTGACGGCTCAAATCTCTTCTCTAATTCACCTTCGGGAGTATTGGACCCTCGAGCCCGCATTTCCTCCGGAGTACATTCTTTCTGGAACGAAGGATCTTATGATGTGTGTCCTCTCCTCCTCTAATCGGATGGTCCAAATTTATTCTGGGACCACACTCTCACTTGTAGCGTTTCATTTCCATTCGTGCTCCCACTTCTGAGCTTCAATCCTTTGCACACTGAAAAATCTACACCCCCTTCGAGTCCTTCAAAGGTTAGACCCTTAGGAATTTTCCTAAGTGACTTTCGACCACCAGTCTAAAAACCACTCTCCCTCCTAAACTTTGTGAAATTCGAGGGTGACTCAAACTCTTGAGTTCCCTTATGAACAATTGTGAAACCTCTATCCTTCCTGAGCTTAACTACTCCTTTGGACAAAAGTACTCGTTATTTCTCCTGATCTTAACCTTCACTGCAATTCAGAAGTTCTCTGGATTCCTTTCCTCACACACCTTGTGGACTTTCTCTCGGCGTTCTTTATCTCTCAGAGAGAATTTTCCAACCCCTCCTTGGGTGAACCAGTCCAACAAATGACTCGACCTACGCACCTCCTGCACGATATCTATGCACACCTTTCACTCCTATTGATAGTGAAACCCCGATACCTCTCCTAAGTTTTTTTGGAATTAACTCATAAACCTGTCAACGCACCCCTTGCGGACTAACATTGCACTCCTTTCAGGTTTTCTCAGGAAGAGAAACAATTAAAACTTATTGCTTCCTCACATAATCATTCACTCAACATTCATAAGTATAAAACAAAAAAATAACAGAGACTGAAAGCAAATTGCAAACATACCATTCATAAGATGAACACAGTGAACATAACACACCATGAAATAGGATCAAATCATTTTCTGTTATATTAATTTGAGTGCTATGTACATAGGGGTTTTCAACAACTTCTACAATACTCTCTACGATAATTTCCTTACAATAATAATTGGTCATATAGTTTACATATTCTTTAAAAGGAGAAGCTCATTGATCTTTCCCTCTAACCATTTAAGTGTTATCTTATCAAATTAAGACTATCAACTACTAAGGCCTCATATAATAAATGATAGGCACAGACATATAAGAGAAAAAGGATACAGATCTATATTGTCCATAAATACATTGACAGAATTACAATCCTCCTCGATCTTGCATCTAGGGTTTGTCCTCCTATCCTTTTAATGATACTTTAATTACACCCACATCAAAACTTTTAAACATGCCACGTCCTTCAAGCTTTGATTTCTTCAAAATTTGTGTTGGTCGTTGATTTTTCCTCCTCAAGCGCCTTTGGTATGGATGCTCCTACATCATACTCCTCTGGAAAAAAATTCATGGACTCATGTCCATGAGCTCCCGCATTGTCCTTCCATGTTTCTAGACATCTGCTTCACTAACCCAACTGGCATCCTATACGAGGTTTTCTTTCCATTTGACCAGATACTCATAGTAGGTCTTTCTTCTGGTCTTCTTACCAGCCCTTTGACCAATAATCTTCTCCATCTGTGGCTTTTATGCTATAGGCATCTGTTTTACCCACTGAATCTCTTGCTGATATTTGGGTTCTCCTACCTCATCTTCCCTATAAGGATACAGGTCTACTATGTTGAATATGGGTGATATTCCCACATCATCCGACATCTCTAATTCATAAGCATTAACCTCAAAGTTTCTCAAGATTTTGCATGGCCCAATTTTTTTCATCTTCAATTTGTTGTATGTTCCCCTTGGGAACCTCTCCTTTCTGAGATGTGCTAAAACTAAGTCTCCTACTTCAAATTCAATATCTCTTCTGTGTTGATCAACTCTACGCTTGTACTCTTGGCTAGAGTTCTACAACTGTTCTTTGATTTGGCTATGGAGCTTCTGCATTTCTGCAACGAAATCCTCTACTCCAACACTCTTGAACTCACTATGTTCTATGTCTCTCAACTTAGATACTCCTCTTGGCTGCATTCCATATAGAATTTGGAATGGGCTCTTTCCAGTGCTTCTATTCGGCGAGTCATTGTAAGAAAACTCTGCTTATGGCAGAATCTGATCCCACTAAGTATGGTGTTCAGTGACCAGACTCCTCAGCAAATTTCCCAAGCTCCTATTCACTACCTCAATCTATCCATTTGTCTGAGGATGATAAGCTGAGTTGAAAGATAAATCTGTCCCCAAATTCTTCCACAGTGTTCTCCATAAATTCCCAACAAACTTGGTGTCTCTGTCTGATACAATGCTCTTTGGCAGTCCATGAAGTCTAACAACTTCTTTAAAAAACAAATTTGCAATGTGTGTTGCATCATTTGTCTTCTAGCATGGGATAAAGTGTGCCATTTTTTAAAATCTATCCACTATCACAAATATGGAATCACAACCTCTTTGGGTCCTCGGCAGTCCCAATAAAAAATCCATACTTATTGCATCCCAAGGCCTCTCTGGTATTGGTAATGGCTGATACAATCTCGTGTTTTGTCTTTTGCCTTTAGAATGTTGGCAAATTCTGCACCTGTTAACAAATATTTTTACTTTTGTTCTCATACCTGGCCAATAATACAAACAATTCAATTGTGCAAATGTTTTTTCATGGCCAAAATGTCCAGCCAATCCTCCACTATGCTTCTTTTTTAGAATATTGTCCCTCATGGAACACTTTGGGATACATAGTTGATTGCCTTTAAACAACAATCCATCTTGAATCAAGTATTCTTCCCACTGGCTTCTGTCTCTCAAGACAGGATTCATACATGCTTCATATGCTTCCTTGAAATCTGAATCATCATTGTACATTTCCTTAAGATTTTCAAACCCCAAGGTCTTCACCTGAAACTCCTGCAGAATCAAGCATCTCCTGCTTAATGCATCAACAACCTTGTTAGAATTTCCAGAGATATGTTTAATTACAAAAGTAAAATTATACATAAATTCAACCCATTTGGCATGTCTTTGGTTCAGCTTTTCTTGTCTACTTATGAATTGTAAGGCTTGGTTATCACTGTACAAAACAAAATCTTTAGGAATCAAGTTGTGTCTCCATTTCTTTAAAGCTTGTATTATTGCATAAAACTCTTTGTCATACGTGGAGTACTTCATTGTATCATTCAACTTCATACTAAAATAAGCAAGAGGTCTATTATCTTGGCTTAAGACAACTCCAATTGCAACTCCACTTGCATCACACTTTACTTGAAATGTCTTACCAAATTCTGGCAAAACTAGAATTGGTTGTCCAGTTATCTTCTCCTTTAATAATCTGAAGCTCTTCTCTGCTTCTTCTATCCAATTAAAAGACTTATGTCTCTTCTTGACTATGTCTAAAATCGGTGCACATATCCCACTGAAATTTCTGATAAACTTCCTATAGAAACTTGCTAAACCATGGAAGCTTCTCACCTCAAAGATGCTTCTCAGTGATGGCCATTCTTTGATTGATTTTACCTTCTCAGGATCCATCCTCAGTTCATTGGCCAAAATTACAAAACCCAAATAAATGAGTTTCGTCTGCATGAAAGAGGATTTCTTCAAATTTATCAGTAACTTCTCTTGCTGCAAGCTCCTCATCACTAGAGTCAAATGTCTCAGATGCTCTTCTTTAGTCTTATTGAAGATCAATATATCATCAAGATACACAATCACAAACTTGTCAATGAAATCTTCCAGCATTGCATTCATCAATCTCATACAAGTACTTGGAGCATTTGCTAACCCGATTGGCATGACGAGCCATTCATACAGCCCTTCATTTGTCTTGAATGTTGTTTTCCACTCATCACCTTCTCTCATTCTTACCTGGTGATATCCACTCTTTAAGTCAATCTTGGACAAAAAAATTGTTCCACTTAAGCAATCTATTAAGTCATCCATTTTTGGTAAAGGGAATCTGTACTTGATGGTGATTTTGTTGATAGCTCTCGAGTCTGTGCACATTCTCCATCCTCCATATTTTTTTGGACTTAGTACTATTGGTACAACACATGGACTCAAGCTTTCCCTT
Organism: Picea mariana; assembly: GCA_032191745.1. Taxonomy (NCBI): domain Eukaryota; kingdom Viridiplantae; phylum Streptophyta; class Pinopsida; order Pinales; family Pinaceae; genus Picea; species Picea mariana. The sequence goes on along the minus strand of JASDQU010507578.1, from coordinate 6,883 downwards.
ATCAAACCTTTGTCCATCAAATCCTGAACTTGCTTCTTGACCTCTTCATTCTCTTGAGGTGTCAACCTATATGCAGCTTTATTTGGTAGACTTGCTCCTAGTATGAGGTCGATATGATGGCTTATACTCCTTATAGGTGGCAATGAGCAAGGTAGCCATCCACAACTATATCAGCAAAATTTTCCAGCAGCTCCTGAATATCTTCAGGCAAATCCTCCATCGAAGTACTTGTCAAAATAAATTTTGGTTTCCTCACTATAGAAAACTACATTTCTTGTTCTTTCTTGACTTCATTCAAGAGTTCCTTCCCACTCATGAGAAGTATGCTTGTGTTGGATTCTTTCTTCACTTTCTTGTCTTCAATTGGCAGCAACATGTGTGTCCTATCATTCTTTTCCAAACTATAGGTGTTCTTCCTTCCATCATGAATGACATTTATGTTATATTGCCACGACCTTCTCAATAAAAGATGAAAAACATCCATAGGAATCACATCACACAAGATCTCATCCTTATATCCTCCTATCTTGAATTCAACTTGGCATTGTTTAGTAACCATTACCTGGTGTCCTTTTTGCAACCATGAAACTCTATATGGGCTAGGATGTGCAACTGTTTCCAGCTCCAACTTCTCCACCATCTGTGTGGATACTATATTGTCAGTGCTTCCACTTTCGATTATCACTTTGCAGACCCTGTCCTTGGTCTTGCAAGCAATCCTGAACAAGTTGTTCCTTTGGACTAGTTTCTCCACTTCCTCCTCTGGTTTCAGGAGAACCTTTCTCATCATCAAATACCTTCCACTTTTTGCACCTTCTGCTTCAACATTTCTCCTTTGAGCTTCTAAAATGTGAGCTTTGCCTCTTCCTTCTTTATTCCTCTTGGGGCATTCCCAAGGCATGTGTCCTACCTTTCCACAGAAAAAACATTTTACTTCACATCCTCTGCTTATTCCTCTTTCGCGAGTAAAAGTATTTCTTCCACCAGCATATTGTCTCCCTCTGAAACTTCCTCCTCTTTCTAGGTGACTATGAGGTTTCCTTACCTAATCCTTGGGCTTATGAACTCCATCATTGGTAACTTCCTTGCCTCTGTTCAGACTTCTACCTCTGCCCCTTTGGATTTGTTTCCTTGCCAACTTCTCCTCTGCCTTCAAAGCAATCTGATAAGCATCTTCCACATTTCTAATTGTCACCATGTTGATCTCATCCTAAATTTCATACCTCGGGCCGTTAATGTACCTGGATACCTTCCCATCATCACTTTCTATGTGACCTGCTCTAATATTCAACCTGTAAAACTCTTCAGTATACTCTTTGACTGTCATCCCCTTCTGCCTCAAATTTTGCAGTCTCCTGAACAAATTAATCTAATAATCCCTGGGTATGAATTTGGCTTTCATCTTGGCTACCATTATGTCCCAACTCTTTATCTTCTGCTTTCCTTTGCACCTTCTGTTATCCTGCAGTTCATCCCACCACAATGCTACATGCCCTTTTAGTCTTGTGACTGCATGTTTGACCTTCTTCTCTTCTTCAATGTCTTCATAATAAAAATATCTATCAAGAGCCATGAAGCAATCAAGCAACTCCTCTACATTCAAATTACCTTCATATATCGGGATGTCCATTTTTTCTCTTGCTCCCATCCGTGAAACAACTTTCACTAATAGTTCCTCTGCAACAACTTATTCAGTCCCTACTTCTTCACTTTCAACCTTACTGATGTCTCCAGCATCAAGTGCCCTTCTTTTTGTTGTCTCCATGGCATCCAAACAAGCACGAAGTTCCCTCATCTCTCTTTCCATAGCTGGGTCAGGCATAGGTCTCTCTGCACGTCTCCTTGGAAGCATTCTTCCAAGCTTCTTCTTCCTCAAAGTTAAATTTATTTACTGTCTTGTGTCTTTTTCGGCCTACAAAAAATTTATGTCGTATGGCTCTGATACCACTTGATGTAGACCCCCTCTCTCCTGGGGCTGCTTGACCTCCCGGTCAACGGATCTTCCACAGGATTGAACCAGAATGGTCATTTGGGCCTTCAATAGACCCCAATTGCAACTATCACATACACAAGTCCAATTCCTATGCTCGCACAAATTGATTTTGGGCACGACCTCTACGCTTCAATTTGTGAACCCCTGCTTCGTTTGAGCGCTAGACTCCTGGTGTTGGCTCCCTTGGGTTTTCGGGACCAAGGTCTATGATTGGAGGATTAAACCAAAAAGGCACTCCGTGAGTCCGGCCTTCAGAAATATTTATCGTCCTCGACTCTAAACCTCCTGGACCCCGCACCTTAACTCACTTTGGAATTCGCCGACTCTAAACTCCAGTTCGACGAAATCTTACAAACACCCAACGGTTAGATCTTCTACTAGGTTGACAGCTCAGATCTCTTCACTAATTCTCCTTCGGGAGTTTTGGACCCTCGAGCCTGCATTTCCTCCGGAGTACCTTCCTTCCAAAGCGAAGGATCTTATGACGTGTGTCCTCTCCTCCTCTGATCGGATGGTCCAGATTTAGTATGGGACCACACTCTCACTTGTAGTGTTTCCTTTCCATGTCGTGCTCCCCCTTCTAAGCTTCAACCCTTTGCACGCTGAAAACTCTACGCCCCCTTCGAGTCCTTCAAAGGTTCAACCCTTAGGAATTTTCCTAAGTGATTTTCGACCACGAGTCTAAAAATCGCTCTCCCTCCTGAGCTTTGTGAAATTCGAGGGTGACTCAAACTCTTGAGTTCCCTTCTAAACAATTGTGAAACCTCTATCCTTCATGAGCTTAACTACTCCTTTGTGTTAGCACTAGAATTCACTCTCTGATTGGAGAGAGAGTAAGCCCAATACCCATTAGTTTGTATGTCATGGGTTGGTTTTTAAAGAGGTCAAATGGGCACAGACTCAAGATGATATCGTTTTAACTCAAAAAATTGGACTAGTATGCACATGCAGGTGAGGTATTAATTAACTTCAGTCAGTAAGTTGGAGTAAGGGTGAGTAGAGGGAAGACTTTGGTGAGGAGAGTATAGAGATCTGTCGTAGACATCAGGTCTTCCAGCAGCCTAAGGAGGAAAAGCTTCAAATACAAAATCCTCTTGGATTCAAAACTCCAGAACACTAAAGAACGTAAATAACATTACTATAATCAAATATACATTACAATACAGTCAAAAAAATCCATGTGAATCCTTCAATCATGGACACTTCAGTATCAAAGGCAAATAGGATGAAAAAGAAGCTGATTTTCATTAAACAAGAAGTCCCAGATCAAAATACATAACCAGAGAACCAGAGTTCTTCCTCAAAATTTTACAATACGAGAGCCTAGCTCAACCATCGACCATAACAAAATATCAAAACTACATACATATACTCAAAAAAATCACCCAACAAAGGTGTGCTCGAGCTTTCTTGGTGATGCATCTTCTCAGTCAGACTGTGCATACAGTTTCTTCTGCACACGCCTTCCCCTATCAAAGGAAATCATGGCTTTTCCAGTCCCTGTATGTCTCTTCTGTCAGATTTTTCTAACTTTCCATTCATGGGGGAAAGACGATGTTTCAACCACCTCCCTCCACATTCATTCACTGCTTCATCGGGATCAGAACCAAGCCGAGTCGGCCTGGCACCTGGAAAACATGGCAGCCTCTTTCGGTGGCCAACACCGACGTTTCGACCCTTGGCGTAGCTCACGTGAACTCTACACCTTTACCTGCATGTGACCTTGGGCCCATTCTCGAGTGCTTCATGACTTCGGGCTTCGAGTGCTCTCATGTGAGCCACTCCCAACTCTTATGATTCCCGAACTCCCGAACTGGAGCTTAGCGAGCGCTAGCTCCCCTTCGCTATGACCTCTGCTATGACCTAGGGCTCTATCCTCGAATGTTTCGGGACTTCGCTTCTCAGGGAGTCGGGGCATTGCACGCCTTCCTCACTTCAAAATTCTCGAAGTGGCATTCTCCATTGTCCCAATATGTGTGCGCCTTAGCACAACATGCCCCGAATTTGGATGACACACATTTGTGTCTTTTTAAGCCCCCGTTCTTTCACATTTGGTCATCCAAGGGACAACCCCTAAGGGAAAACACCCCCCTACAAGAATATATGATAACATTATGCTCCATGGGGAATAGAGTCCTCCCTGCGAGGCTCTAAGATCTCTTTTTTCAATTTCAGTCACCTTCTGTTGGGTTATGGAGTCAAGCTCAAAACACCCTATTGAGGAATACCAGTCGATAAGTAAAAAAAAATGAAAATAAACACACATGCTCCAAGGATCTTATTTATGTACAATCATAGACTAATGATTCTTACAAAATGTTAGGTGAAAGCAAACTTCCACCATAGCCATTCAAGTAACTTCCTAACTGGAAGCTCCTTTACTCTATCTGTGATCAATAGCAGATAATGCAACCATGACAGTAGAATGGTTAGATCCTTCAACTTCTCTCCAAAGGCTGAAGTTGAGATAAAGTTGGGCGGCTCCAAGATATGAAGGAAATGCCACTCCAAGTACTCGCTGACAGACTCATAGAATGAGTGGCAAACTCTAGAAAATTTGTAAGAGACAACCCGATCTGCTCCATAGTTGCTAACACAGGGCTGAATATCTCTGGTAAGCATGGGTGGGTGAACATTCGATGCAGGCTGACTGGTTTCGGGCGATGGTTTCTCACTGATAGGCTCTGGATAGGAGATAAACTCTCCCTCGAGTTCTTCCTCTTCTTCATTGGGATATTCATCAAAAGTTGGTTTCTCTTGGTCAGTATTTGAAATCACTTCTTCATCATAAGTAGGGCCGCCCAAAACATTCGTTTCAAGGACTGAAATATCCTCTGCATCTCCTTCATAAGAGCAAAAGCACGATCTGCCTCCAATTTTTTCATTCTTGCAGAAAGTGATTTTACCAGATTTATCAACTGCTCCAAGGTATCTTCTTCCTCCTCGCAGCCTTCATAGCTTTCATCCTCACAGCTTTCATTCGCATAGCTTTCATTTGAAACAGTCATACCTTGAGCACGGTCTTTATATTCTTCACAACAATTATGACAAATTAACTCAGAGGAATAATACCTTTGACAATGCTTACTGAAAGTTGTATGAAATTCTTCCAGGGAGGAGATGCTAGCAAGGGGTAAGGAGTGATACCATTCATGAGCATATCCTGCTAATGAGAACAAGAACATCTTTAATAATACATCCTCATGATGTATCTCCCATTGACGCATGAGTTTATGAAACTCACGAAGATGTTCTGCAGGGTTGTCCTCTTTAAGCTCTTTAAATATGGGCAAAAAATCACCCCATTCATCCATAGTAGGAACAACATTTGGAAAACCAGGAACAAAGGAGAAATTAGAAGGAGCAAACCTTTGAGCCAGAATTTTGTCCATTTCAGACCAGTGGAGTCGCCAATTGATTCTTTAACCACAAAATCACCATGTGAATGATATGCAAAATGAGTGTGTATGTTCTTTGTTCACCAACAAAGACCAGATCTGATCGTTGTGTTCTCCCAGGGGCTATAGTTGTAGCCAGAGGAAGCCACACTAAAACCGTGGAATTGAGACAATGGAGTCGCCACAGTGGAGTCGCCAGGTGCAAGCGCAATCTTCAAAGGTTCTGATATCTGATGCACCTTCAAAATCAGAAGTTCATTGTCGTTCTACCCAGGGAAAGGTGTTCAATTCGTTCCTTGGCAATGGCACCAAAAATGTTAGCACTAGAAGTCACTCTCCGATTGCAAAGAGAGTAGGCTCAGTACCCATCAGTTTGTATGTCACAGGTTAGTTTTTAAAGAGGTCAAATGGGCGCAGACTCAAGATGATATCATTTTAACTCGGAAAACTGGACTGGTATGCACATGCAGGTGAGGTCTTAATTAACTTCAGTCAGTAAGTTGGAGTAAGGGTGAGTAGAGGGAAGACTTTGGTGAGGAGAGTGTAGATATCTGTCGTAAACATCAGGTCTTCCAGCAGCCTAAGGAAGAAAAGATTCAAATACAAGATCCTCTTGGATTCAAAACTTCAGGAAACTGAAGAACATAAATAACGGCACTGCAATCAAATATACATTACAATACAGTCAAAATGTAACACCATGTTTCCCCCTGTCTGTAAAAATAACTATACTGGCCAAGAACTATGGCAAACTCAAAGATGTGAATGTGTGATTTGAATGGACCTTAGTAAAAGGTCGATGAATGTAAATAATGTTGTGAATATATGTTACAGGACTACTGAGAGGGGGATGTGTTGAAAAAGAGACCACGATGGCTGAAGAAAGGTGGTGGAAGGCACCTGGAATGGTGGCGTTAACTTCCACCGAACCAAACCGTATTTGGTCTTCACTGGCCCGGAGAACCAAGAGCGACTCGCTGGCCCCGAAATGAATTACTCACCAGGTTGGTAGGTGAAGAGGCTCCTCATGAGTTAATGAGGGATGGGGATGAACTGCCCATCTGTGGAAGCCTCAAACCTGACCACCGCAGGGAAGTTAGTGCCACACGCAACCTCGTCGGGAAAGAAAAGGTAGGAAAGAGGTGTGGGAAGGAGTCAGATGTGACAGAGATCGCAAGAGGGGAGAAATCGGAAGAACTCTGGAAAAATATGCAGAATGATTGATGAGCAGAGAAGAAGGAGAGTAACCTTCGTTCTCGACTTCTGACGAATAGAGACTCAGTCTCACAGCATCGTGGTCTAAGCTCGAGGGTGGCTAGTGGTAAATCCTTTCGGAATCGCTGAGCCTACGGTTGAGTGGAAACGAGCACCCCTCTCAACAGTTGCATCACACCTGGTGTTTTTCTAATAAGTGTTATATCTTGTATCTTGAATTTAAATATTCTGACATATATGCTCATGGTTTGTGAAATTATGAATGATTTCCGTATAA
>JASDQU010507577.1:11317-37055 GCA_032191745.1 Picea mariana | reverse complement strand
ACAGGACAGTGATTGGTTGAGCCTTTTCACAAGAGAAGAAGGAGAACATTTTCATCCAGGATGTCATGGCTGAGCCCAGCTCAGGGGGGTTGACCCATTGCAGGTAGAACGTGCCCCTTTTGATGCCCCAGGACATCATCTAGGAGCCATGATGTCACCTCCAATGTATGCCATCTTGACAGAGCAGTTTGGCACGTGTGGCAGAGTTTGGAGGCCCAAGGAGGGCCAATGTTTGTCATCTTGTGTTGCATTTTTCCCTAAAAAGGGCCAACATCTCCCTCAGAGGGGCTTGACGTCTTGTTTATTGCTCATTTAGGGTTTCATTTAACAGTTTAATGTAAAACAATATGATTTTTGGTTTGTAGCCTTGTCAGCTATTTTTAATGACCTAAAATTAATTAAAAGGTCATGATACACTATATATTGAGGATGTTTTCCCCTCATTTAAACATTATTGAGGATGTTTTCCCCTCATTTAAACATAACACAACAACTCACACTTGTGAGGTCTGATTTTTGTGCCCTCTAGGGTAATTTTGTCTTCTAAGTGAGGAGCACTTGTTGATGGAAGGAGTTTTTGGCATCTTTTGGCATTTCTCTCCAAGGAAGGTTTACAACTAGGGTTTGCACATTCTTTCTTCATGATATGTAAGTGTTTTTCTTGCAAAAATTCTTGATTGAATAATTGTAGGTTTACCTTCTTGCATTTATTTATAAAATTGTTGATTTTGAAACCCTAGGTGACAAGCACACAAGTAGGTCCTTGTCTCATGTCCCCTTGAGAGAAATTTTTCAGCCATTGAAGAAGAGAGATTGAGCCTAGCCTTTGCTACACTCATCTTGCTTCTTCCCTTAAGCTAGCATTGATTTTTATAGGTTGAATAAGGGGTCACATCCTATGCCTAGGTTATCTACACCTAGGGCCATCATCTTCTAGGGTTTGAAAGCCTTGCCTTTGCAACACTTTCTCTTACCTCATCCTTTAGTTAAATTTATCATTTATGCTAGCCGTTTTTCCAAGTTGATCTAAGGAAGGAGGAAAGAGCACGAGGCCTTTCTTAAGAAACACCAAAGTGAGTCTCTTTCCCTAGGGTTTTGATTCTAGGGCCCTGCCTTTGCAGCACTATAGAACCCTTCCCTCTTGTCTTTAGTCTTCATCCTTTCAAAACCTTGTGCCCTCTTCTTGTTTGACTCCATCTACCCTTAGGCACTAATCTTAGGCACACAACGTTGAAGTCATAGTGTCCAAAACAAACTCTCAAAACTTTGATTCTTGAAAACCTAACTAACAAACTAACCCTAATTAGGCTGACGTCACAGTTGGCTATCTCATCTTGACGTAGAAAATGTTGAATATAAGCAATTAGATGATGGTTGAAAGCATTTATTGAGTGAATGGTTGATTGGATATGTTGTTTGCTGCATCATCTTGATAGTTATTGATGAATTGATGTTTTTTCATAGCTAATTGATAAGACGTTGACCTCATTGATATCTGTTGTTTCACATTGCTTATTAATTGATATCAGATAGTCATATGAAGTACTAACCCACTGAATTATAGCCTGCATATATTCTTTATTTTTTTCTTGTTCTGGGCAGGTGTTCTCTTTGGGCATACACTTATTTATTGGCTGATTAGCCGAACCTTCTGATCTTGGTGGTAACCTGTGAGGAGGAAATTTTAACCTTGACTTTATACCTTAGCCTCTTCAAAACCCCAGGTTTCCAGGGATGTCTCCCCTGGGTTAACCTCCCTAAATAGAAAGAACCTCCCCATCGTGGTGACATTGGGTGGGGAAGGTTCTTGTTACGCCAGTTTGGCCTCCATCTTTTAGCCTTTAACCTAAGCTACAAATTGTGCGATAACAAGAACACATTATATTAGTAATATATACATCAAAAACCAAAAAAGATGATCATAACTCTCCTACGAGACGAGAGAAACTGATACTTGAGTACAATGAAGCACCATGATGGAACTAGTAAATAACACAAAGGTTTTTGTACGCTAGTCCCAAACATACGGACCAAATTGACGAGAAGTAAAAAAGAGAAAGAATTTTAGAAAATTTTCAAATGATGAGTAGGACCCACATCCATTACTCTATCCCAATAGTAGTAAGTTAGTCTTCCTCTAGGCGCTGAGAGAGCTTCCTTTGATAAAAAATCTGCCTCCTCATTAGATTCCTTGAAGATGTGTTGGAAGCTGATACCTTGGAAAGATGAAGCCAGATCCCAAATTCTGCGTTTCCACCCTTCAATATTGATGGCTTGGAGATTACCATTTTGTTTCAGGCACTCAACTACTACTTTGGAATCCCCCAATACCTGAATATGTTGAATGTCCAGGAGCTTTGCAATGAAAAGAGAAGCCCACGCTCCCACTAATTTTTCTTTAGTATTTGATCCTTCACCACAATTGAAGAACCATCTAACATCTAGAGCATCTATAAATTTCAAGGATCCCCCTGCCCCACATCCTGTCCCCCTGCACTGGATGCCCCATCAAAAAAGGACAAAGTGTATTCGTTCAATCAGATGATTGGACTCAATCTTAATACCTATGACTTTAAAAATGTGGGGAGTTTAATGAGTGCACCTAAAGTCATGTATACAACAGTCCAAGTCGAGGGGGCCTTCCCTTTAAACAGTGTTTTATTGCGTTCATTCCAAATGTACCAGCTCAGTAAAACTGGGAGATTTTTTGATGCGGCCTTGTTTAATATCCATGAATCCATACACTCATTAAGATTCTAGCCACTCCAGGAACAATTTAAATTAAGGAAATGCGAGAAGATTGCCCAGACAGACTTTGCAAAGGTGCATCAAATGAGAAAATGAGTGATATTTTCAGAGGATTCTCTACATAAAATGCATATGCCTGGTTCCAACCACCCTTTTTTTTGCAAGACGTCCCAAGATAAGATCTTATTTTCAGAGGCCAGCGAAAAAAATAAAATGATTTTCAATTGTAATCGCCATTTCCAAAATTTAACCTTCCAGCCGCTCTGGCTCGGTAAACCCTGAGTAGTTAGAATGGCAATATAAAAATTCTTGACAGTCATCCTTCCAGACGCGTCGCCATCGGTCCAGATCAAATGGTCCTTTGAACCTTCCTTGAGGGTAATCCCTGCACCACTTAGCGCTACCGTGTAGTTATCCCACTCAGTAGCATGTTCACCTGCCAGCTCCAAATCTGCGCTACTTCGCCACACCTCAGCAAAGATAAAAGGATCTCTCGCCAATGACGCTTGAGCAAGCGTAGAGACCTGCTTTTGATTTAGTAGTGTTATAAGCTAAGACTTGAGGCTTGATTTTAAGCAAATATCCTTTGTACCAGCCACGTTTTAGAAGTTTTCATAAGGGAATATTTTAAGTTTAGTTATTATGTTTTTACAATGGAATATTTTATTAAATATGTGAAATTTTTTTTTTAAATTGACATACTTTAAAAAAAAATGATATATATATATATATATATATATATATTAATTTTTAAAAGTTGATATATATTTTTAATTATATATTAAAAATGATTATGATCATTATTTTTCAAAAAAATTGTATGATTATAAATATAAAATTAAAAGAAAACATATTAAAATGGTGTGTAACCAGTTTAATAAAAGTAATAAAATAAAACAATAATAGTCTTTTTTTTTCCAACTTAAGAGAAGAAAAAATAAATTGCAATGTTAATATGATATTGTACTTATAGGATTTCAAGGTTGATTGAATTAGCTTCTAAAGTGATCATGGTAATCAATGAGCCACAAAATTTAATTCCTTCTTAGTGTAACATAAATTTTATGGGCCCTTGAAAGATTCCCTGTATTGTTGCATGCCCCATGAATTGAGGATGCATGATGCTTCATTTTGGTCAAATTAAGATTTGACTACTGTCCTCTATGATTTTGAACTTATATAGTACATTATAACATGATTTGTGATTTCATTGGCACAAATCACTAAGTGTCGCAAGTGGAAAAAACTAACAAGATAACAAAACCCTTGGTAATTTTGATGAATTCCTTGCAAAGTCATTATGGAAATTCCAATGCAAATATTTGTGTACAAATTACACATGATAGAAAAACTCATTTCCGAAATCAAGAAAATCCCTTTGTACTTTTTTTAAGTGCTTAGTTTAAACTCAAGAAAAACATTACAACTTTCCTAAAGAGGTTGTGCACAAGCCTACCTAGTTGTACTGGTGAAATTGCCTTTGGGTTGAAAACTACTAAACACAAACACTTTCTTTCTTTAGCTAAGATGTTACAATAAGATGATTTAGTCTTCTTTCAAAGACAAACTTATATCAATGAGTGTTCCTAGCTCCAAATGCTTATTCATGCTTCTAAGGGAATTGAGCCTTGTTGGGTGCCCTCACATGCCATTTTTTAAATCATTGAGATTTAACCCCCATTGACATAAGAACATCCTTAATTATTTCCTTTATGGGATATAAACCATTGAAAATGGTTATATATATGTCCAGTGCCAAGCTTTGAAATAGTAGATAGTCTACCAATAGTGTTTTTCATTGTGACATTTCAACAATTGCAAACATGCTCAACACTCTATACTTTGATTCATTACAAGGGCTAACTTAGTTCATTATGTTTATACCCCATGAGATGTATGTTGACATCTTGGTTTTCAAGGATTCATCTATGGAATCATTAGGCCAACAAGTTTTAGTGCTTTGCATCCCTCTTAAACTTGAGTTAACACGTGATGTGCTCTCTAAGATTGGATCCACTCCATTGAGGTACCCACCCACTCTTATATTTCATCTATTATTTGACATTCCTACATTTTCATTATCTTGATTTTGAAATGCTACACCATTGAGTTGGTATCATAAATTTTTAAGAGAAATTATTATATTTTATTTGAGAAAAAATATATCAACCCCCCAAAAAATGATCATACAATCAAGTACATTTTATTTCTCCTTAATTTTAGAGGTTTGCACCAATGATTTGGTCTCATGGATATTTAATAGAACCTATTATATTGTATTCATGATGTACCTATTTTTTTGGTTGTATGATCATTTTTTAGTTTATGGAAATTTTTTATATATGTTTAATGGTGAATATTACCCCAAAGAAATCAAGAGCCTTTGAATCCATCAAATTAATTTAAACCAAGGGCCTTTCTGACCATTGTTTTTGAAATACGATGGACCCATCTAAACATGTCATGATTTTCATCTTGAGGTTGCATATCTCAAGTTCCAATGTTCGATATTTTTCCTAGTTGTGTGCACTTAAGATATGCATCCTAGAGCTTCGTATCGTTGTGTTGCATATCAAACTTGGGTGTTTCCATATTCATTGTACTTAATGTACATAGATTCAATGCACCATTACACACATGGTATTATAGAAAAAATTGCCACATCTATGCATTTGTGACATGGCCCAACCTTTTTCCCTAGCTTGCTAATCAAAATCCCAACTTCCCTCATCAAAGTCACCTAAAAAACATGACTTTTGCTTATATCTACGGGTTTCCTTTGTGCAACACATGGACATCCACTCCTTGCTAGCTTGTAGGCTATGGATGCCCTAAAAAAATGGAAAAAATAACACTTGGGTTATATGATTTCTTTATGTTCTCTTGGTGCAAACATTAGTTAGTTGATGCATTTTTTTAGTCCTTATATAAATTTTCTCCATGTTTATAATTTTTTTTAAACTRTTTTATAATGTAGAAATTCACATTTAGGTGTCAATGTGTTCATGACTTTTGTCCTTTAAGCTTTGCTTCCCTCTCTATGTTTGGAAAATGTTTCACTAGGTTGCCTAATTTTAAAACATTAATTGTTATAATCTATACTAAATGATTCATTGTTTGTTTTTGAGTTTATTAAACTTTCATTATTGAATCAAATGATGTTTCCACCCTTAAAATGTATTACCCAAGAATTGTTTTCAATATTCTTTTGAAATGTGAATCCGACAAAAGTTTTGGTTGGTAATTGTTTTTTCACTTTTAAAAAGACACATTTTTGTATTTTATGTCTTCTTATATTAAGGATGAAATATCCATTCTTTTTATGTTTTGTTATCTCAATGATGATAAATCCCTATGCTTATGGACATTGGTGACATCTTCTTTATTCACATTTATTAAGTAAAGCTTTGTGTTTAACAAATCTATTGTCTGTTCTCCCTTTTAAATTACTTTTTTGTAATCTCTCTCATGGCATGTCCAATGGATTATTTTTATCCTTTGAGATTATAACTTTGTAATGCTTGGGTTTGGTTTTACTTATTTAATCTCCTCCACATTGGCCCTTCAAGATTTGTAAGGTGGAATCCTTTTAAATGTGTTTTTGTAATCTCTCTCATGGCAATGTCCAATGACTTATTTTTTATCCTTTGATATTCTAGCTTTGTAATACTTGGGTTTGATTTTAGTTATTTTATCTCATCCACATAGGACCTTCAAGCTATGTAAGGTGGAATTTAACAAATATACACAAAGATTGAGACAATGCCAAACACTAGAGGATACGTGAAAGATTTGGATGATGAGCATTATGAAGAGAAAGTTGACCTCAACAGTGATGAAGAAGAGCCAAAATAAATAATAGATGAAGAAGAAAGAGATGATGGAGATGTTAAAGATGGAGAGAAAAGTTATGTTCAAGAAGGGCTTCATCTTGACGTAGTAAAGGATGAAGGATTGAGTTCATAGGATGAACAAGAGGAAAAATAATATGCAAATCCATCAAATGTGGACCATCAGAAGACCTATAGAGACGATGCTAATAATGACTTTGTAAAGGACTCCTTGCATGTAGAAGGCAATAGCAAGATGGTTGAAGGATAAGTAAGTGTAATAATGAGGAATTGTTAGGCCACATATCTTTCTAGGTAGTCAAACACCATAATATTAACAATCAAGATTTTGTTACTCCATTATGAAATATTGGAATTTCAAATATCTAGAATGTTTAGTACCCACTACTGAACTTTTATTTTTTTCTTCTCACCCATGTTTAAATTTTTTTATCTCTATTTGAAAATTCAATTCAATGAATTTTGTTACATTAAATCATCAATGTGAGTTTGTAAACTTGTGAAGTGTAAAGCACAATATATGCAGAGAATTGGTTTCTTATCTAAATGATGCAACTACGGAAAGGAAATTATTCATTAATTCTAAATGMAGAAACATACTTAAGCTACAGAAAGTAAAMTGTTKCTATAGAAAAYAGAGAAAATGATAGAAACAAAGTAGAAAACAAGTTCAGTAATGCAATCACAATAGTAGTTAAATCATCCCTTAATMTTTGATCMTTAGTTTCATSAWTTTTACCATTTTGGTYTCATGAATTACAAAATTTACCAAAATGGTTTYGTCAATCAATGATAGGTATGATTAATTKTTATTATGCCAAGAACTATTAAATAAATCAATTGAATTAGAAATGACAATTCTCACAACTTCAAATAAATTCRCACAACAAAAGTAAATCACACACAATTGAAAAGTAAATAACTGAAAATAAATAAACTAACAAACTTATCATCAGGGGGCCCTCCTGGTTCCAATCTTGTTACTGTAAAAAAAACTCTTATGCGATTACAAACTGTGAGAAACTCGATTCATGAAGTGAACACGGAACTGGAACAATCAACACTTATATTATATCAGAATTCGATTACAAAACATTTTCATACTTCTTTGTCTATTCCCCCTATGAAGGTCTGATAACCCCCAATTTATACAATGAGAAAAAGATCGTTCAGATCCAAAATATATGGATCTCAAACTGGTTGCACAACATTTTCTAAGAAAACCCATTTTAGAGAATCAATCATATCTCCCAAATCCATCCAATTTTTAGGAAATCGTTCATGAGGAAGCTAAATGGGATCATTACACACAAAACCCATGTCCCCTATTTGCAAGATTCTTCTTCATTGGCTTGAAATCAACCCTGGAAAACTGCCTCTTTGTTCTAACACGAGTTTCAAAAATTGCTTACAAAGAAAGCAATACATGTGTGCATTCAACTTCATATCTCCACAATTCGTCAAATATAAGAGAAGTTATATCATCCACATCATAGAAATTCATGCATGAATCCTCTCATGTGATCTCATGTTATATTTTGTTGATTTCATGTTGATTTGCTAAAGAGTTGGATCTGCCACTTGTTCAAGTGTTGACTACAGGTTTGAATTTTGTCACATGTTGTCCTGAAGGATCCTTGGGATGAGATGATAGGTGGACAAGCTAAAGGGATCAATCTGGAACATTTGAAAACTTTGGGATAGACCTAGAAGTACCTCCAACCTTGCAAACAAATAAATCTGCTACATAAACAGTCTTAGTAATATACAATTATAATTCGATAGCTACATAATCAGGGAATTATGTGGCTATTGAAAATAATAACGAGTTAAACTAGATTGCACAAAGAAAAGAAGAAACATCTTAAAAACTGAACATTTTACCTTATATTCTCTTTTCATACCAATTATGGAACTAAGCAAGGATTATGATGGTAAAATGGAGGGAGTAGCTCATGAATATGGCACAAAATACAGAAAGGAAGTGACAAAAGATGATGCAGGAGCATTGCCAACTCATCAAGTGAGCCAGCACGGAAGTGGAAGACAGCTGGACAAGCCGGCATAAATTTTGAAATTTCCTTAATTGTTGTGCAAATCTTAAATGAGTCATTTAAGAAGGAGGCACACTTTGTATATTGTAAATGGACCTTGAGCGGATAGCTCTCATCCTTAATAGATAGATGACATTTAATATAGTTAATGCAGGTAGATAGGTTTTTAATATTAGATTAGACAGTTTTAGAAAAAAAAGAGGGAAACGGGATATAGACACCCTCGTTGTGCATTGTAAAATAATTTCGGAGCATTAAGGAGAAGAGAAGCAGAGAGCTGTGGAAGAACACCCATTGTACAGAGTTTGAATTAATAGAAGAAGTTGATTCAACTCCATGGTTTGGTGTTTGTTCTCTGTGTATGTGTGTTGAATTCTATGCTCACAAGCGTTTGTTTTCCTGTTATGCACTTTCTTTATTGTTGTGTATGTGATTTCATGTTTGAGTTTGAAATCTAAGGGGAACAACAAATGAGTTTCAATTGTTTCTCTATCTGAGCAAGGATTCCTGCAAGGAGTGCAGTTGAAGTCGTCCGCAAGGAGTGCGTTGACAGAAGGCTCAGATAGTTTAACCCTTGTTCTCGTTCACCCAGAAGTGAAATTGGGTTATAGGAGTCATGCAAGGAGTGCACAAGCTAAGGAAAGTCTCATTTTGTGAATCTGAGCGGAGCATTGAAGGACTGTTGTTGCAAGTGTGCGCAAAGTCGAAGAATTCATAGATATTTGAAGGTATCTAAAGGTTGCTGCAAGGAGTGCACGCAAACCAAAATATTCTCTAAAGACTCAGAGTGGTGAGAAGGCTCAGGAAGGATAGGCCTTCGAATTCTGCTGAAGAACTATGTAGGGAAGTCATGATTTGGAGTTCGTAAGAGGCGTTGCAAGTGTGCACGCAGGTGGATAAGTCCTCATGGAGGAATACTTGGTTCATTTCATAGAATTCATCGGAAAAGATAGATGGTCGGTATTCTCTGAGGAGAAACCGCAAATCTYCGTGGGTCATGGGATCTTGTGGAGGTGTAAGGGAGATGCGGTGTCACATTTCCTAAAGGCTAAAGGCTCAGGAGGAGGAGAGYCGTTGATCCAAGTCGGTCAAGGCCGTTAGATCTACATGTACATCGTGCATCGKGGTTTCRTGGGTTRAAGTCCCGTGAATATAGCAACAGGAATCGCGAAATAACGAAACGCGATATCCCGRCAAGTTCAAGGTCATCCATTTATTGGGACATGTGTCAAAAGATCCAAAGAAGTCGGGGTTCAGAGTATCGGAAGTTTCGAGGACAGGATACTCTTATAGCTTGGAATCGTGAAAYGCAATATCCCGACGGGGTATAATAGTAAGGGACCACAAGAGTTGGAGTGGAAGACAGGTGGCACAAGTTATTGGGGTTTCACGGTGAGAAGTGTCAATACATTGACATCAGGATTTGCGATCCCGCGAAATACGAAATCCCGATAGAAGTGACGGGAGTTGAAGGGACAATTCACGCGTGCATCGGAGTTTCGGTGTATCGGGCATCGAGAGTCAGAGAATCGTGTTGCTGAGCATCGCGAGTAGCAAAATTGCGATAGGATAAGTTCTGACAGGGAAAGGTAAGGGTCAGCGTTGACTTACATCGAGGTTCAGGGATTCGAAGCACCAACACTCGACCATTGACCTCGCAATACTGCGAGGTCCGATTCCTCGATAAGTAAAGAGGGGGATCGCATGAAGAGTTCTGTGGGTAAATATTTCTCAATAGGGAAATAGAATGACCGGTTAGTGTTCTTCGGGCCGAGGAAGGAGAAGATCCTGTGAGCAGACGTGCCCGGGGGAGCGCAACTGCATCAAGTGGTATCAGAGCAAGAAAATTTCTTTGCTTTCAATGGCAGAGAAGAAGGAAATTCACCATGCCACGAGGGAGACGGGATAGACAGTCACCCGATCCAAAGGAAAGAGAAAACCCGAGGAGAAGGGGTAGGCAAGCGCAAAATCCAGAAATGGAAAGAGAGATACGTGATCTATGAGCCAGACTCGAAGATATGGAAACAGCACAAAGATGCACAGCCAGTGCGGGGGATCTTAGCGATTCAGAGAGTGAAGTTGAAGTTGAACATGGGGAAGAAGTTGCAGCTGAGGATGCAGCCAATGAACGTCTAATCAAGGCTATTGCATGGATGGGTGAAAAAACGAAGATGGGCATTCCAGTTTATGAGGGGAATTTGGATGCGGAAGAGCTTCTAGATTGGATTAGAGATCCGGATACATACTTTGATTATGAAGATGTCGAAGAGGATAAGAAATTCAAGCATGCTATCATGAGATTGAAGGGACACGCAGCATTATGGTGGGACAAGCTACAAGAAGATAGACACTACAAGGGMAAGAAAAAAATTAAAAGTTGGGATCGAATGGTTGCAAAGATGAAGGCAAAATTCATCCCGAGGGATTATCAAATTACTTTGTTCAGGAGGATGCAGAACCTGAGACAGAAGCTGATGACAGTAAAAGAATACATGGAGGAATTCTATCGACTGAACATCAGGGCAGGTCATCGGGAGAGCGATGATGAGAAAGTTGCCAGATATATGAATGGCCTGAGATACGATATCCAGGACGAGATGAGCATGGTTACTATCTGAACAGTGGAGGATGCCTATCAAATGGCTTTGAAAGCTGAAGAGAAGCTGAGTCGTAAGCAAGGTCAGCGAGGCCGAGGCAGGAGTCATCCCAAAGGCAAATCGATTGCCCAAGATAAATAACAGAAGCCCAAGGACGATTGGAAGAAGCCTCAGACTAGAACCGAGAGAGGTGGAAGCTCACAGCGAGGCCAGCATGCTGAAAAGAGGGGGCAACATATGGAGCAGAGTGGAGGATACGCTGATAATAACATGTTTCCTCGTACCAGAGGTAGAGGAAGAGGAAGAGGTGGAGTAATCACATGCTTCATGTGTGGAAAAAATGGGCACAAGTCCTATGACTATCCAGATAAAAAGAAGAATGGAGGAGAAGCTCACATTTCCAAGGCATAGAGGCGGGATGTTGAGGCCGAAGACGCTAAAGGTGGAAGATCGTTGATGATGCGAAAAGTCCTTTTGACACCTGAGAAGAAGGTGGAAAGTTCATTCCTAAGGACCAGACTTTTCAGGACTGCTTGCAAGACCAAGGATAGGGTATGCAAGGTCATTGTAGACAGTGGTAGCATGGATAATCTCGTATCTACAGAGATGGTAGAAAAGCTGGAGCTGGAGATGACTGATCATCCAAGCCCATATAGAGTTTCGTGGCTACAAAAAGGACACCAGGTAACTATTACTAAACAATGCTTGGTTGAATTCAAGATAGGTGGATATAATGATAAAATCTTGTGTGATGTCATTCCTATGGATGTTTGTCATCTATTGTTGGGTAGACCCTGGCAATATGACAGAAATGTGATTCATGATGGACGAATGAACACATACACCCTATAGAAGAATGGGAGGACACACATGTTGCTTCCAATAAAGGATAAGGAGGTGAAGCCGGAGGTAAGCAACACTGTACTTCTCATGAGTGGGAAGGAACTTCTTATAGAGGTTAAGAAGAAAGAGGATCCACAATTCATTGTGGTTAGGAAACCGAGGATTGTTCTGACGAGCACAAGAGTGGATGATTTTCCAGAGGAGGTTCAGGAACTGCTGGAAGAGTTCGCTGACATCATAATGGATGAACTACCTCATTCGTTGCCACCGATGAGGAGTGTGAGTCATCATATAGACCTCATACCAGGAGCTAGTTTGCCAAATAAAGCCGCGTACAAGTTGATGCCGCAAGAAAATGAAGAGGTCAAGAAGCAGGTCCAGGAGCTGCTAGACAAAGGATTGGTCAGGGAAAGTTTGAGCCCATGTGTCGTTCCAATAGTACTCAGTCCAAAGAAAGATGGAGGCTGGAGGATGTGTACTAACTCGAGGGCAATTAACAAGATAACCATCAGGTACAGATTCCCATTGCAGAGGATGGATGATCTGATAGATTGCTTGAGTGGAGSAAATTACTTTTCAAAGATTGATTTGAAAAGAASATATCACCAGATTCGCATGAGAGAAGGCGATGAATGGAAGACAGCATTCAAAACAAAYGAAGGTTTGTATGAATGGCTTGTTATGCCATTTGGCTTAACAAATGCTCCAAGTACCTTCATGAGGTTGATGAACGAAGTCCTGAGGGAGTTCATCGGGAAATTTGTCATTGTGTATTTAGATGACATACTGATCTACAGTAAGACAGTGGCAGAACATCTGAAGCATTTGGCTACAGTGATGCAAAGACTACAGCAGGAGAAGTTGTTGATTAACATGAAGAAGTCCTCATTCATGAAGATAGAACTCATTTACTTGGGATTTGTTATTTCGGCGAATGAGTTGAGGATGGATCCAGATAAGGTGCAAGTGATCAAGAATTGGCCATCATCGAGAAATATTTTCGAGGTGAGAAGTTTTCATGGTTTGGCTAGTTTCTACCGAAAATTCATCAGAAATTTCAGTGGAATTAGCGCAGCAATGATGGATACAGTGAAGAAGCGGCATAAGTCTTTTCACTAGACAACAGAGGCTGAGAAGAGTTTCAATTTGTTGAAACGAAAGATTACAGAACAACCAGTGTTGGTGTTGTCGGATTTCCAAAAGACATTTCAGGTGAAATGCGATGCAAGTGGATTTGCAATCAGGGCAGTCTTAAGTCAAGAAGACAGGCCAATCGCATATTTCAGCGAGAAGCTGAATGAGGCGAAATTGAAATACTCCACGTATGATAAGGATTTCTATGCTATTGTACAGGCATTGAAGAAGTGGAGGCATTACTTGATACCCAAGGATTTTGTATTGTACAGTGACAATCATGCACTGTAGTTTGTGACTCAACAGGAGAAGTTGAATCAGAAACATGTTAAATGGGTTGAGTATATGCAGAATTTCACTTTTGTGATTAAGCATATTTATGGTACTGCTAACAAAGTGGTTGATGCTTTGAGTAGGAAGTGTTTACTGTTGCAGGAGTTTCGAGTCAAGACGTTGGGTTTTGATGAACTCAGAGACATGTACGCAGATGATCCAGATTTTAAGGAGGCGTATGAGGCAGCTGAGAATCCAATTCTCAGGGATAGAAGTCGATGGATGGACTACATGATCCAGGAAGGATTGTTGTTCAGAGGCAATCAGCTGTGTATTCCGAATTTCTCCATGAGGAAGAATCTGATGAAGGAGAAACATAGTGGAGGATTAGCAGGACATTTTGATCATGACAAAACATTCGCAAAGCTGAGCAAGTCATACTTTTGGCCAGGGATGCAGTCAGAGGTCAAGGGATTTGTAAACAGATGCAGAATTTGCCAGCATTTGAAGGGAAGGAAGCAGAATGCGGGATTTTATCAACCATTGCCCATACCAGAGAGGCTGTGGGATGCGATTAGCATGGATTTTGTATTGGGGTTGCCTAGAACACAAAGAGGTGTTGATTCAATCTTTGTGGTAGTGGATAGATTTTCCAAGATGGCACACTTCATCCCATGCCAGAAGACTAGTGATGCAACTCACATCGCGAATCTATTTTTCAAAGAGGTCATTCGACTTCATGGGTTGCCGAGAAGTATAGTTTCGGACAGAGATGCGAAATTTATAGGGCATTTTTGGAGGACCTTATGGAAGAAGATAGGAACTAACCTGTTGTTTAGTTTAGCGTATCATCCTCAGACGGATGGATAGACAGAAGTGGTTAACAGAAGTCTGGGAGACTTGCTGAGAAGCTTGGTGAGAGAGCACCACAGCCAGTGGGATAGTATATTGCCGCAAGCAGAGTTCACATATAATGATTCAGTGAACAGGAGCACAAGCCAAAGTCCATTTCAGATTTTGTATGGCATACATCCGAGAGGAGTTTCTGAATTAAGAGATTCAAAACAGACTGTGAATAGGAGCGCAAGTGTCGAAGGGTTCGCAGAGGCGATGAAAGAACTTCACGGCCAGGTGAAGCAGCGACTGTTAGATTCAAGTCACGAATATAAGCGCAGAGCCGACCAGCGAAAGAGACAACTTCAGTTCGAGGTTGGTGAATTAGTTCTGGCACATTTGAGGAAAGAGAGGTTTTCGAGGGGAACATACAATAAATTGAAAATGAAGAAAATCAGACCATGTAAGGTCTTGAAGAAATTAGGGGAAATGCTTATGAGATCGAGTTACCAGATGGGATCGGAATATCTCCGATATTCAATGTCGTAGATTTATATCCATATAAAGTTGAGGAAGCAGGAACAGAAGGTGAACAACCATGGGTTCATTGGCAGAAGCAGAAGCAGATGCCGATTGCAGGAAAGTCGCAGATGGAGAACATATTGAACAAGAGAGTCAGTAAGAAGACCAAGAGGAAAGAATACTATGAGTATCTGGTCAAATGGAAGGGCCATCCAGTGGAAGATGCCAGCTGGGAGACGGTAGCAGAAATACAGAGGCATGGACAAACCATGCAGTAGCTCATGGACAGGATCCCATGAAATTTTTCAAGCGAGGGAGTATGATGCAGGAGCATCGCCAACTCATCAAGTGAGCCAGCACAGAAGCGAAAGACAGCTGGACAAGCTAGCATAAATTTTGAAATTTCCTTGAAGTTGTTGCGCAAATCTTAAATGAGTCATTTAAGAAGGAGGCACAATTTGTATATTGTAAGTGGACCTTGAGCGGATAGATCTCGTCCTTAATAGATAGACAACATTTAATATAGTTAATGCAGGTACATAGGTTTTTAATATTAGATTAGACAGTTTTAGAAAAAAAAGAGGGAAACGAGATATAGACACCCTCGTTGTGCATTGTAAAATAATTTCGAAGCATTAAGGAGAAGAGAAGCAAAGAGCTATGGAAGAACACCCATTGTCCAGAGTTTGAATTAATAGAAGAAGTTGATTCAACTCCATGGTTTGGTGTTTGTTCTCTGTGTATGTGTGTTGAATGCTATGCTCACGAGCGTTTGTTTTCCTGTTATGCACTTGCTTTATTGCTGTGTATGTGATTTCATGTTTGAGTTTGAAATCTGAGGGGAACAACAAATGAGTTTCAATTGTTTCTTTATATGAGAAAGGATTCCTGCAAGGAGTGCAGTTGAAGTCATTTGCAACGAGTGCGTTGACAGAAGGCTCAGATAGTTTAACCCTTGTTCTCGTTCACCCAGAAGTGAAATTGGGTTATAGGAGTCATGAAAGGAGTTTGCAGGCTAAGGAAAGTCTCATTTTGTGAATCTGAGCGGAGCATTGAAGGACTGTTGTTGCAAGTGTGCGCAGAGTCGAAGAATTCACATATATTTGAAGGTATCTGAAGGTTTTCGCAAGGAGTGCGCGCAAACCAAAATCTTCTCTAAAGACTTAGAGTGGTGAGAAGGCTCAGGAAGGATAGGCCTTCAAATTCTGCTGAATAAATGTGCAGGGAAGTCGTGATTTAGAGTTCGTAAGAGGCGTTGAAAGTGTGCACGCAGGTGGATAAGTCCTCGTGGAGGAATACTTGGTTCATTTCAAAGAATTCATCGAAAAAGATAGACGATCGGTATTCTCTGAGGAGAAACCACGAATCTCCGTGGGCCGTGGGATCTTGCGGAGGTGTAAGGGAGATGCAGTGTCACATTTCCTAAAAGCTAAAGGCTCAGGAGGAGGAGAGTCTTTGATCCAAGTCAGTCAAGGCCATTAGATCTACACGTACATCGTGCATCGAGGTTTCGTGGGTTGAAGTCCCGTGAATATAGCAATAGGAATCGCGAAATCACGAAACGTGATATCCCGACGAGTTCAAGGTCGTCCATTTATTGGGATACGTGTCAAAAGATCCAAAGAAGTCGGGGTTCAGAGTATCGGAAGTTTCGACGACAGGATACTCTTATAGCTTGGAATCGCAAAACACGATATCCTGACGGGGTAGAATAGTAAGGGACCACAAGAGTCGGAGTGGAAGACAGGTGGCACAAGTTATCAGGGTTTCACGGTGAGAAGTGCCGAGACATTGACATCAGGATTCGTGATCCCGCGAAATCCGAAATCTCAATAGAAGTGATGGGAGTTGAAGGGACAACTCGCGCGTGCATCGGAGTTTCGGTGTATTGGGCATCGGGAGTCGAAGAACCGTGTTGCTGAGAATCGCGAGTAGCGAAATCGCGATAGGAGAAGTTCCGACAGGGAAAGGTAAGGGTCAGTGTTGACTTACATTGGGGTTCGGGGATTCGAAGCACCAACACTCGACCATTGACCTCGCGATACTGCGCGTTCCAATTCCTCGATAAGTAAAGAGGGGGATCATGTGAAGAGTTCTGTGGGTAAATATTTCCCGATAGGGAAATAGAAGGACCGGTTAGTGTTCTTCGGGCCAAGGAAGGAGAAGATCCTGTGACCGGACGTGCCCGGGGTAGTGCGACTGCATCAAAAGAGTAGATTTTTTAAGACCCAACAATCGCTATGAAAAAAACTTTCGGTTTGGGCCAGAGTTGATACCCCATGGTGATGAGTGCGTTATAGACATAATTTTAAACTTTCTAATCACAACCCTTAAAAACTTTCTATCAACAAGTTTCAAAACTTTCTTTTAGTGCAAATTTGAAAATCCTATCAATTATTAATGCTAATAAAATATTTTGTGTTACACTTCAATCAATGAACTTTTTACCTTTTCATTGGTGAAATTTTCAACTTTCCATTGTTGCATTTTTTTAGCTTTCTATCGATGCAATTAAAAAAATTTGGAAAAAACAAAAAGTGTGAAGAAGGCACCGATAACTAATGTTGATTGGAGAAATTTTAATCTTTTTGTCAGTGATTAAAGTGAACTTTCTTCCCCGATGAAAGTTTCAAAACTCGTTGATGATCAATAAAAAACTAAGTAAAAAGACTCATAGGACTTAGAAAGTTTTGGGTTTTCTTAGGCAAAGGAGTTAGGTGGAAAATGACTAACTGATATGAAAATCATTCAAAACTTGAAATCCAAAATTAACGTTTAAGATAAGTAATGAAACTATAAGAAGTCTACCCAAAAATTATTGAAAAAAATTAGGGTGTGTTGAGGCCTCATCAATTCAAAAGCATACAAATATTATCATTATCCCTTGGCAATAGATTCGATAGTAGATTGAGTAGTACAAAGAAATATGAATGTGTATGCATAAAAGATATCAAATTTGACAAAGATAACAAGATGGATGAACCTCAAATCATCACATTAAAGAAGGATGACCTAGAAGATGAGAAAACAACATTAAAAAAAATAACAAGTTTCCTATTGTTAAGAAAGTCAAATAACATGTGGAGGAAAAAATTGAAATTCTCATGGAAACTATGCTCACTACAATGTTAGAAACAAAGATTTCCTAGAAACTACAAGAAGCCATTGCTACATGGACACTCATTTTTGGTGCATTCAACAAGTTTAGACATTCTACCATCTAACTTATCCTTGAGTTGGAACCGCTCTTTGAAGACTAGGAATAACAACCAACTTGAGATGACTTGGAAGGAGTGGTCAAGGAATCATTGTGGTCCTAGTACACAAGAGAAATTTGAATTGGGTTTTTTAGCAATATTATATTTTTGAGTGTTATTTCATTCTCTCGTATCTCTTTTTCGTGCGATTTTTATCGTGTAGTTTTTTCTTTCAACTAGATGTTGGCTTGTGCTTAAAATACTACAGAGTCTTGCCATTTGAGCTATCTTATCATAGCCTAAATACATTATGAAACATACATAATATTTGAAAATTGCTATATAAAATATACATAATATTGAGATTACTTAGGCATATTTGTAGCATCGAATACTAATAGACAATCAAAATCACATAACCCATCTACTAGAAACTTCAGACATTTACTATAAACCTATCTAAGACTATAATGACCTATGTTAATTTACAATTTTATTACCCAAAAGTTACTTAAAAACCTAAATTTCACACTCATTATGTTATCACACAAACTTGTCAGAGTCTTGTGGCTTTGTGGTTTCTACCTAAGTCAATAATTTTTCCCTGTCTTTCTCCTTTTCGCCGACCAAATCTCAAGTTTTTCCCCTTTCGGCTGGTAGTTTCCTCTGTGTTTTCCCTCGATCTTTTGAGTGACCTTTTGTTTTGAGTAGTCATACMTGAGAAGTCTCGACCCCTATATTTTTGTTTTCTCTGAGCTTAATCACTTCCTTTCTRCCTCTGTCGCTGATCCTTTTTCTCTCTCAATCCCTCAACCAATCGTCTAAGTTTTTACTTACACARGTCGCAGCCATAAGCACAAAKCACAACACTTAGAGTGGTCTAATATGGACTCGAATCAAGTGAGTGAGAAAGATCGGTTTTTAGTGGCTAGGATTCAAGGTGGAGTTCAGACCAATCGTTCACGGGTATTCGAGATCTGAAAGTTTCACGAAGTTTAATGGCAGGGCAAAGGCTCGAGATCTAAGGTCGGGAAAGATTTAATCTGGGCCGTGGATCTGATTCAGAGAGATAAACAATGAATAATAATCATAGGAATTGGGAGTTTGGAACGTGGTTAAAGTCGTTCGTCAAAGMCACAAACTCTCSAAACCTGAAATCAACGTGGGTCATTCGATCCAACGGGATGTGTGACATCAGATACGAACCRCAGAGGAATTCATTTCGAAAAAACGAAGTTGGGAAATGCAAAATCTTCCTGAGTCCTGAAATACCGACATTTATGTGGGTTGTCTGATTCAAAGGGGTGCGTGGCATCATATCCGAGAAGTCATAAGTTTGCGACTCGGGAGTTTTTTCATAGAGTGCGACGCAGGTTCGCGAAATGCAAAATCGTGAAGCACCTAGGAGTTGAGCTCGTGGTCACAGCCCGAGGTTGCATGGATCAATGGAAAGGAGTTGCATCAAAGGCCCAAAGCGCCCGTGTTGGTCACAGAAAAAGATCTGCATGGCTTCGAGACGCCAGGATTGAACTCGAAGAAATCATGAGGATCGCCTGGAACATTCAGGGGTGTCAGGCCTCGTCCTGGTCCCAATGAAAGTAGTTAATGGAAATGGGGGAGGTGGTTGAAACCTCATTTCACCTCTTAAATGGAAAGCATGGAAGAATTGGCCGTAGAGGCAGGTTGTCAACACAAAGTTCCCCTGTCAATGGATTTTCTTGCAAAGCCCATATTGATCTGACCTTCCGTCTGACAGAAGAAGATGCAAACACAAAGATTTGATTCTAATAGCCAAGTCACACTCTTGGTGGTGATGGAGAATTGTTCTAAGTATAAATAAGTAGTTTTGATATTTTGTTAAGGTCGATGGTAGACCTAAGATCCCGATTATAAAGTTTTAATGAATCCTTTGGTTCTTTGGTTATGTTTTTCCATTTGAGACTTCTTGTTTAATGACAGTCATATTTCTTTTCATCTCTATTGCTTTTGATACTGAATAATCAGGCATGGAGGATCCAATTGAGTTGTTGTAACTGTATTGTGATGTATGTTTGATTATAGTATTGTTATAGTGTTTTCAGCTTCTTGAAGTTTTGGATCCAAGAGGATCTTGTATTTGAATCTTTTCCTCCTTAGGCTACTGGAAGACATGATGTCCATAGCATACCTTTACATTTTCTCCTCTAGTTCTTCCTCCTGCTCACCTTTACTTCAACCTATTATCTGAAGTTAGATCAAGACCTCATCTGCCTATGCATACCAGCCTAGTCTTCTGAGTTAAAGTGATATCATTCTGAGTTTTCATCCATTATACCCCCCTTAAATTTATTCATTGTGACATAAAAACTTATGGGTGTTGGGCTTACCTCTGCCGCAATCCAGAGGTGACTTCTAGTTCTAACATTTATGGCATCATTACCAGGGACGAATTGAAGATTTTCCCTGTCATTAAACGACAAATATTACTGGTTCTGAAGGTTCATCAGAACTTAGTACATCAAATATTGCAACTGTGCACCTGGCGACTCCACTGGTGTGAATCCATTGTTTCAGTTGTGGCTTCCAGAGGCATACACACAAGTTCTACCCCACAACTGCCTCTAGCAACACCTGAATTTGGCCCAGAGAAAATTATCAGAAGATGAAAGATCCTTCAGGAAGGTACTTCAGCTGCTAAACCAAGTATTTCTGATGATTTTCACCATCCTTCTATAGAAACTCCAATAGATTTTTCTCATTCTCTCGTTATACCATCTGTTGGAATTTCCCGAATTTTAAAGTTTGGGAGTGTTTCTGTCGATTTATCCCCTCTTGGTCTTGGATTGGAAGGAGAAACCTTTGTCACTCCTATCTCCTCTAAAGTTGTACCATGTTTTAAACCCATGACCTCAGAATCTTTTCCTGCTCCAGGATTTACCACTCCTCCCCCTATTCGAGTTGTTTCTTTTAGAGAAGGGGAAATTTCAACTCCCTCAATCCCTGTGGCCTTTGCTCCATATTCTCAGTTGTTTCCCTTTGCTCCCAGAAATGCACTTCTAGCCTCCCTTGTTCAAACTCCATCTCCTCTTGGTTCTCCTCCATCTATCATCACTATGGAAGGTGCCAATCTCCCGAGGAACAGAATGGATATCATAGTGGCTGCAAGGTATGCCCCTCTAATCTTACCTCAGACCATGAATTCTCTCCCTGCTAGAGATTACCTAAAATACATGCCCAAATTCACAGGAGAAGAATACATAATTGTTGAAGAACACCTTGTTGCCTTCTACAGTTATGCAGACAATCTAAATATTGAAAACGAGGATGTGTGGATGAGAGTCTTTGTCCAGAGCCTTGATGGTTAGGTTAGGAAATGGTTTAGGGGATTGAACCCTAGATCCATTGATGGGATCGAGGCTTTAGACGATGTCTTCTTGAGACAATGGGGGGATAAAAAAATAATTTATGTATTATATCACAGAGTTCGGGTCCCTAAAGAGAAAAGAGGGAGAATTTGTCTATGATTTCTCCAAAAGATTCAATAAAATGTATAACAAGATCCCTGTTGAGATAAATCCTACAGAAGCCTCTGCCAAAATTACGTATGTTAGTGCTTTCGACCCTGATTTCTGCCTCCTAGTAAGAGAGAGAAGAGCTACTTATTTGGCTCATATGAAAGATGCAGCCCTAGAAGTAGAGTCCAATGTGTTGGTAGTTGACAGACTCAGGAATAAGGCTGACAGAGATAGAGAAAGGAGGAGATATGAAGCTTCGACCTCTATTTCCTTTGCGTCCCACCCTTAAGTAGATGAATTTACCAATATGGTAAAATCTATTTCTGCAGAAATGGAGAAGATGAGATTCGAAGGGAAGCAAAGTTATAAGATTTCCCAAAATGTTGATAACAGAGGTAACTTCAGAAGAACAAATCATACCCCTCATATAATTCCAAGAGAGCCTCGAAACAGAGATAGGGATGATCAGAAAATCCAAAACCCCCCTCCAAAATAACCTCATTGTTGATGAAGAAGAGCTTGATCCTGAAATCCATTGTCTTGGAGACACCTCCCCATTTCCCCATTTAACCCAATCTGCATACGAGGATTCCCTCATGGACGTCCAAATAAATGAGCTGATTAAAGGAGAGAAGACCAATATTAGTCCAAATAACTATAACCTCAGGTCTAATAAGAAATAAGGGAAGTCTGACATCCCTAATCAGCCTTCCAAAGCAGAGAAGCCTGCTAAAGACGCAGTGAACGGAAGAAAGGAAAAGAAAACAAAGAACCCCTCATCAATAGCCAAAGGTCTTGTCCCAGAAGTGATGGAAATTCTAAAGCCCCCCTCCTATTTTATCTTTGAGCATGAGATCCAAAATATTAGGATCCCTGTACCCCTTTCGGAGCTAGTCAAGCACGAAGATTTCAAAAAATCCCTCTCTAAACTGTTACAGTCCGAGCCTACATCTCACTCCTCAAACACAATAAATATTCAAGATGAAAAGTCGACAATCATCTTAGGTCTCGTGATAGAATATAGAGATGATTCATCCCCTCCCTTCTATACATCTCTGAACATACATGACAAGGTGATGCTTAATTTTTTGATGGACTCAGGGGCTTCTCATAATTCCATGCCCAAATATGTCATGGATGAACTTGGATTAGAAATCACAAAGACTTATCATGATTTGTATTCTTTTGATTTGAGGAAAGTGCAGTGTCTTGGGGTCATCAAATATCTCGTCGTGACCTTGTTTCAGTTGCCTATGAAAAGTGTGGTCATAGATATTGTAGTAGTTGATGTTCCCCCCAAGTTTGGCATGATGTTTTCAAGATCTTGGATAAAAAGACTTGGGGGAACCTTGAATATGGACCTCACATATGATACCATTCCTATTTTTGGGGGGGAGCATAGAATTCTGTATAGAGAAGCTCAGTTGGCCTACATTATTAGTGATGAAGAAGACCCCACCAACCATCCTATTTTTGTACTTGATATTGATTTGGGATCCAGCTTGATCGAGCTTGTTGCAACTCACTGACGCCCCTGAACCCCCTCTTGAAATTAGGAAGCAGTCCCTCTCTCTCTGTGAAGATTCTCCTTCGATTACCTTTGTTTGGAAAATGTTCTTTGATGGAGCCTCTTCTAGAGAAGGTGTTGGTGCCGAAGTGGTATTTGTTTCACCTGTTCAAGAAATTATATCTCTATCCTACAAGTTAGAATTTGAAACTACAAATAATGTGGCAGAGTATGAAGCTCTTGTTTTGGGTTTGAGGGATGCAAAAGACATGGGAATTAAAGAGATATCAGTGTTTTGGGATGCCGAGTTAATTTTCTATCGGATCAGAAATATTTATCAAACCAAGCATCCTCGGCTTAGAAGTTACAGAAATGAAGTCGGGGATCTAGTTGACATTTTTTTCTTGTATTTCAACATTTCATTCATGCCAAGAGAAGTGAATGCCATGGATGATTCTGTGGCTATTTCAGCAATCCATTTCAAAGTCCCTTTGCCACCTAAACTCATATATGATATAGAAGTAAAATTTAGACCCTCCATACCTGACAATATCAAGCATTGGAAAGTATTTGAGGATTATCATGAGATCAAAAGGTTCCTGGAGACTGTTGAGGAATTTTCTGCATTACACATTGATCAAGATCCTGATTCTGAAGCAAATTCTCATGCTAATGTTTTTCTAAACAAAATTGCTAACCATCATATTGTCCAGTTACCTAGTAATCATATCTCGAAGCGACTAGTTCCTTTGGAAAGACTATTTGACAGAAATTATGTGGAAGTAAAGGTAAAATTTCAAATGAGGATGTTGATGTAGTTGAGTGCAATATTGGCACAAAGAAGGATCCAAAATCTGTCAAGTTGTCAAGCAGCTTGACGAGGGAGAAAAGGGCCGAGTATGATGATCTTTTAAGAGAATTTGCTGATGTGTTTGCCTGAACCTATGAAGACCTCAGAACATATGACACAAGTGTCATTGAGCATAAGATCCCATTGAAAGAGGAGTCCAAACCATTTAGGCAGAAATTAAGACAAATAAATCCTTGTTGCCTATTATGGAAAGGGAGGTAAAGAAACTACTGAATGCCCAAATAATTGTCCCTTTGAGATATTTTGAATGGGTGGCCAAGCAGGTCCCAGTAAGAAAGAAGAATAGAAAAATCAGACGATGTGTCGATTTCAGGAACTTGAACAAAATCTCTAAGAAGGACAATTACCCTTTGCCAAAGATGGAACACATATTACAGAGGGTGACGGGTGCATCCAGGATTTCCATGATTGATGGATTTTATGGCTACAATCATATCTCTCTCATGCCTGAAGACAGAGAAAAGACGACCTTCACCATTCCTTGGGGCACATTCATGTATGCCAAAATGCCCTTTGGATTAATGAACGCGAGAGAAACCTTTCAGTGAGCTATGGACATCGCCTTCATTGAAGAAACGGATAAATTTGTAGTCATCTACCTTGATGACATTATATTTTTTTCCAGGTATGATAAAGAACACTTTCAACATCTGAAAAAGGTCTTCTCAAAATGCAGAAAATTTGGTCTCTCCCTCCATCCCAAAAATTATTTATTTTCTATGCAGGAGGGAAAATTGTTGGGGCACATAATATCAACAGAAGGGGTCCATATTGATTCAAGTAGGGTAGAAGCTATTCAAACCTTGTCACTTCCCAGAACCAAGAAAGAAGTCCAGTCTTTCATGGGAAAAATTAATTTCTTAAGAAGGTTTGTTTCAAATTTTGTTGAATTAGTAAAGCATATCACGACCATGCTCAGGAAGGGAAATGAATTAAAATGGACTGTTGAGTCCCGATATTCCTTCAACCAAATCAAGAAGGAATTGACTGAGGCACTTGTGCTAATCAGTCCCAATTATTCCAAAGATTTTCTGATTTTTTCCTTCGCTTCTTTTGATACAGTAGCAGTTGTTTTATTGCAGAAGAATGGTGAAGGGATGGAGCAACCTATTTCATTTTTCAGCAGAGCATTGAGAGATGTAGAGACAAAATATGACATCATGGAAAAGAAGACCTACGCTTTGGTAAAATCCCTCAAATCTTTCAAAGTCTATGTTCTTCATTCAAAGGTCATTTCATATGTTCCTTCAACTTCTATGAAGAACATTCTCATTCAGACTGACATAGACGGAAGAAGGAGCAAGTGGATTTCCAAAATCCCTGAATTTGATCTGGAAATAAATCCCACCAAATTAGTTAAATGCCAAGGTTTAGCCAAGCTATTGGCTCAATCTAATTGCAAATCTTTGGGGATTAATTGCATCAGCATCTTCTCAGAAAATCAACAAGATGAGTTGTCTCATACAGGCCCACAAATCAGCCCTCCATTGATAGAATGCATCTGGTACAAAGACATCATATTATTTCTGTAGGAGTTAAGGCCCCCTGATGGTATGGGGAAAATAAAGGCAAGAGCTCTTAAGCTCAAAGCAATTAGATATTGCCTTATTGACGAGGTCTTGTATTGAAAGGACCCTCTAGGAGTTTTTTTGAGATGTCTAGACCCACCAAAAGCACAAAATCTTATGTTTGATTTTCATGATAGCATATGTGGGGGAGATCATTTATGAAGAACTACAACCTATAAAAATTTTAGGGATAGATATTTCTGGCCTACTCTATTCACCGATGTGTTACAGGTATGAACTAACTG
>JASDQU010507575.1:21398-38633 GCA_032191745.1 Picea mariana | reverse complement strand
AACAGGTGAAAGTGAATCTTCTTGAAGGAATCCAACACTTTGGAGCTTGATTGGTCTGGAATAATCAGGAATATGAAAGGTAACTTCCTTGTCATATCCAAGTCCTGTTCTATTCTTGTTGTAGATGATTTCTTCCCAAGGTCTGATGATGGGCTTGGAAAGAGTATTATGAACATGTTGCTTTGAAATCCATGGAAGTGGATTTACTGCATGTTGATGCATCATTGAAAGGTTTTCTTCACTAAAATCAAAAGAAAACTCTTGAAATGTAGGTTCATGATTAGATTCAACTTCGTCTGAAACTGATTTTGAAGTTGTATCACTGTGTTGTTCTTTCACTGGTTGTTGATTAAAAAAATCATCATCATCATCATTATCATTATAGAGAGGGTTGTTCTGAACAAAAACTAGTTCGGAACAATTCACTGGATGTTGATTTTTGAGATCTATCAATTCATCATTCAATAGTTGGGATAGAGATTGAAGAAGTTTAACTTTAGCTTGCATCACTTGCAAACAATTTATCACTAACTGAAGAGTTTCTTTGTTCATTATCACTGTGTTGTCTTCAGTGGTACTTATTAGAGTGTTCAGTAACTCTAATAATTCATGACTTCACTCCATTTGAACACACTCACTTGAACTTCACGCTTGCTTGCTCTTCTGGCTTGTTTGTACTCGCTCACTTGAAGTTTACTTGCTTTCTTCCAAGAAGTTGAGGATGTCGGTTACCACCGAAAATGCATCCCAGAGTATTACAATGATTGAGTTTCAAATACTCAACCCTATTAATTTTGACTCAATAACTCATACAAGCAATAACTCAATCTTGGTGTCGGGTTCAACCAAAAATGTACCCAATAACAAAGTCAACCTAAGTTTGATATTGACACTTACAAAGGACTATTGCAAGTTTACAATGAATGTTGATTCAAAAATTGATTTGATCTTCAAATTTGATGATGCTTTGAGATCTCCTTGAATATAAGCTTGTTGTGTCCATTGTTGCAACGATTTGAGCAATTTCTCATTTGATTAATTTGATTGCATTTCCTTCACTGATATGATTTGATTGCTTGAGTATGAATGCTTGATGATTCTTTGACTTCCAGTCACGTCCAATTATCCTTTTATTACAAGCTTGATTTGTGCATTTTATTTAATATTCCTTTATCACTGCTTGATTGACATTACTTTTGCTTGAATTTTATTTTTTTGTACTCATTACACACATGTTTATGTCAAATTTAGACAATAAACAATATAAGTGTAATAAAAAATATAAACAAAACATGCATCATTACACACAAACACCATATGTAAGTGAGACCCCCTTATTCAATTTCGGGACAGGTCCACCACATAATCACCACGGAAAATAAAAATCTTTTATTGAAAAACGTTGATACAATTGTGTCTTTTGAATGAGAATTTTTCCTTTGTATCCTTAAATTTCCACCTATTAAAATATTTTCCACGCCCTTTCAAAAAAGTGTTCAACCATACACTTTTAACCCTAAAAAGAAAACAATTTTCAAACCTTCAATGGTTGCACTCAGATTGTTATATATATATATATATATATATATCAAAACTTAACTTTTGTATGTTAATTTTTTTTATTTTTAAGGCTTGATATCTGACAAATCTGATTGTTGAACGTTGTTAATGGCTAGAATATCGTTCATTCTGATGTGCATGGGAGCTTGATTACATGCACAAATAGATGAAGATCACTGAAATTTCGTAGCGCGTAGCTGGAGGTTTGAGACATGTTATTTCATCTACGTGGAGAATGGTGCGAAGAAGAGAGGTAGAGGCAATCTAGATTTTAAACCAGATCCAGATCCGTGACTCGGACCATATATTTTTAGATCTCAGATTCAGATATGCTCAGACGGAGGCCTTCTCTCCATCAAGATTCTCCCGAGTGTCCAGTCACATACCACTGCAATACAGTCAATAACCTTTGCGCTATAGTGGCATATACTCTGCCAACTTGTGTCCTCTTCCCTCTGTAATATTGTGAACATTTTGGCCGTGGGAAAACAGAGGGGTTTCATATTTAGCGTTCACAACTCCTGGAACTCTGCGATCTATGCCAAGGATAGTGCGCGCCCCTCCAGCTAGAAGAATAGGTGCCAAACGTCAAGAACTGCGTTGTTACTTCATTTTTATTTTTTTTAAAATCTCTTCGTAAATGGTGAGAAGAACCACTGCCAGTTGGGAAATTGCTTGGTGCCGACGATCTGGAGCCACACGGTGTCACTGATAAACTCAGAGGAGGAGGCCAAGTTCTTCTCCCTCGCCTGCCTCAGCGCGCACATCCAAACCCACTGGGTGATCTGTGGTCTGTAGAGCTTTCAAAGCTTGCTGCAAATGTCGTTTTGGCCCAGAGAATCTCGTCGGTGAATGTAATGTCAGCCCTGGGCAGATCTTTAATTTCAGAGGGCAGATATTTAAACCATTTCCAGATATAATAAACAACCACAATGCATTGGTTTTTAAGGATGCCCGATTTCATTATAAAGAGGGGCACTGCCTATTTAAAACAAAAAATGACTCAAAGATTGATAGCAACAGACGCAGGCTTGACTCAGATCTATCATGCAGATCTATCGCTCAAATCTGATAGAAAACAATTATAAGAGATCTATCTTGCAGATCTATCGCTCAGATCGGATAACAAAAAATTATAAGAGATTTAGAAATACCTTTGTTTGCGTTGGCAACTTCATGATAAACTAATTTGTAGTGCTGATATTCATTCACTCTAGTATTTGGCAGATTTCCTAAGACTGATCTTGATGGCAGTAGCAGCTTCAATTGGATGTAGATCTCTGTTCTATTGGCATTGGCAGATAAGTCTAAAAAGCACGGCTTCCCTCTCAATCTACAGTCCACACTTCGTGGCTAGCGTTCGCCAACAATCAATCTCAAATTTTATTAAGTTACTCATGGATCACTACCATGAGAGTTATGCAACCTTTTTTTTTTTTTTCCAGATTCACGAAGCTTGCTTACAAGCCAAGCCAATCTGCCTCTGCTTCAGGTTAATTTTCTTGGATCCTCTTTCTTCATGCTCATCTTGACTCCATTGGTTGCACCTCACCATCCATCAATACTAGTGAATCCATATTTGAATGGTTCACTGATCACAACTATGAAACCTGGTATTTTCACCTTCCATGGATCACTACCATAGAGAAGCTATCATTCCTTTAAGATCATAAGAGCATCAACCCCTCTTCCCATATCATCCTCCACCAATATCATTTATTTACCATGGCTCTGATACCAATTGATAAAACATGAACAACAACATGGCGGAAAAGGCTCACTAGCCAACACTTAATTTATTCACTCCAATGTTACATATTTATAGTATAATGGGTGATGCCACCTCATAGAGAGATTTACTCTAGATCCTAAAATCATGCATGATGACTAGGCTAGGCAATCTTAACTAAATCATTAGTCATCACTTGAGGATATATAACTAATATCCTAAATGAATAATACAAATATAGGTGACAATTTAGACTTAGTGATTGGTAAAGGTAAGCCATAGGCTAACACAATATTATAACATATACACAGATATTATCCGAATTATAACACATGCATAGATATTAAAACATATGTACATATATTATACATATGCACATATATTAAAATTGAAAACAAACTGTAAATTTGTATAAAACAAACTATAAACTGTAAACTGTAAAATGTAAAATGTATTTAAATTGTAATTTGACCTGTAATGTATTTAAAATGCAAACTGTAAAATGTATTTAATTTACAAAAATTCTATTTAATTAAACGAATCTTAATTTAATTAAACTTAAATTAAAAGAAACTTACCTGCATCTCCGACCGCCCGCCCGCATCCAACTATCAACCTATAAACCATGCCAACACAATCGTGCTAAACACGACTGCGCCAACACACTCACACTAATAGTCAGTCACTCACACTAATTGTCACTCGCCAAGATCTCAGAAAAAATCATAACAATAAAGATGTGCGGTAAATATATTTTCGGTCGAAAGAATATTCCGGCCAAAAAGATATTTCAGTCGAAAGAATGTTTCAGCTAAAAAAATATTTCAGCTGAAACATTCTTTCGGCCGAAATATCTTTTCGACCGGAATATCTTTAAGCCGAAAAGATGTTACCGGATGAAAAAAATCTGTCCAGCTAAAATTGTACACAAAAATCGATACCGTCATCACTTTACCGTTCAATTTGACGTTTAAAGGTTTGGCCGAAAAAATAGAACTTTTTGTCGAAAAAAATATTAGTTCGGCCGAAAAAATGTCTTTCGGAATTTTGGAGATCCGATTGTCACGAAAGTGTTACCCACCTTCATGAATTTACCCATTATCATAAAATTGTTATACAAAAACTTTGTTGTTGGTTTGTCGCTTGGGAGACCAGAACAACAACAATGCATCAACTTGGCTATGAGTTTATGAAACTTTTGTCTTTTAAAACTATAAAACTTGAAATAATAGAGCTTATGATTGTTTTTAATACAAAATTCTAGCTATTGTCTATCATAAAAAAGACTAATATGAGGTGGGGCAAGGACGCCCAGGCCTCGTAAATTAAATAACATGCGAAGTAAAATAAAAAAACATGAGAAATTAAGAAATTGGAGGGTTGTCCTCGGCCACAGGAAACTAAGGTTGAGGAAAATCCAAGTTGGTCATGTCTAGACCAATCAGTTTGTCTACTAATAGGTTGATTTTATGATCCACCAATTTTATTTGCAATTGCACATTGTCCAACCGTCGCAAAATCTCTTGGTGTGCCTCGTGTCACTCGACCAAGACTTGACCCATCAACATCTTGATATGTCAGTAAATGTCAATGGTTTTTAGGTACTGGGATTCACAAGCTTGTGTGGTGCCCGGGTCAGGGATCCACGAACCTGTGGTGTGCACCATTTCATCATCTTGAATAAAATGTCTGAGAATTGTTATATCTACCTCCACCAGGTCAATTTTGTCCCTGGTCTCTAGAGGGGTGTGGGATTAATATTCTTCGATAGAATCCTTGGTTGTTGAAATGAGCCTTGAACCCAAATTACCTTTGGAGAGTCGGGAAGAACTTCCTCTAGATAAATGGGAGGAACTACCATGATCCATGGAAGCATCTTGGGCAAGGGTAAACCAAGGATCATTGTGTTGGAGGAGAGATATGGGTGAAAAGGGAGGCAAGGGAGAGGACGATTGCATAGGGAGGAGAGGGAAGACGAGGGAGCGAAAACAGGGAGAAGGATTCAAGGGGAAGTTTAAATAGGGCCACCTCGTCAACGAAATTGAAAGTTGAGCCCATAATGAGCCATGACCAGAGCCATAGGCATCATTATTAGAGGTGAGGGATATTTTGTTGTACGATTCATGCGAAGGACGAGTCAGGGGATCCAGATGTACCAAGGGAGCATCATCAGATCGAAGCCGACAGTGGAGTAACATCAAGCAAAGGAAGTCATGAGGAGTGCAGAGGTGGTGGAATGATGTTGCATGTGGGGGGTTAATGAAGGCACCTAGGTGGGCAAGTATCGATGATCACGGGTGATAGGTTGAGACTCGTCTTAGGGGTTGAAAACACAACCAAATGCTTCCTTGTCGCCTAATACAAGGGAAGTTATGATTGAAGTTATTTGCATGCCCTAATTATATGAATTTAGGTTATTCCAACAATTTTTCACCCATTAACTCGTCTTAGTCCCAAAAAGTCATCCAAATGGTGTTTGGATTTGTGATCATCCAAGATATAAATAATTTTACCTGTCACCGCATTTGGAATGACACTCTCCCATGCAATTGATGTATGTTGAATAATATATAATTATAGAAGGCTTATACCAAATTTGTGTAACTGAGACACATTGAAGATAAGATTAGATATAGTTCAATCGTTTATCAACTAGCATACCCTATACGAATGAATGAAAATGCCTAAATAATTTAAGGATATTCCCATTTTAATAAAGGATCAAAATATTGTAGTTAAAGCTATATTTTTTCATTTTACTTGAATGACAACTCAACAATTAATTAGAAACCTATAAAAGAAAAAAGAAAGTCTCTTAAGAAGAAAAAAATTTAAAGTTTGAACTTATCATTTCATTTTACCAATACAAAGGTCAACTATCAACAAGTTCTAGGCTACCCAAAATAAGATAGGGACTTTTTTATTAATACTTTTGGAAAAATCCATTATGGTGGTTAATACTTATTCCAATCCCACTACTGATAGTGACCTATATAGTGTGTTATTGTTTCTTGACTATAATTTTGTTGAGTCAATGTTTTCCACCATGTTTATTTTAGTTTATGTAAAAAAACAAGATAGTGCATTAATTGCATTGAGAAAGAAAGAAGAAGCACACTTAGATGCTTTGTCAATATAGTTATTTTTAACTCTTCCCATATCTACAAACTTCTTCAAAATACATTACCATTCTTACATATTCCATCTGAATGTTCTTCATGATTATATGCTATGTACTACATGTGTTTGTTTTCCATATGTCACGGATTCTTTTTGTTTCTTACAATATTTATGTTGATTTCCAATTACAACCATTTTCTTAATATATTTACAACACATTCTTATACTATGTTTTATTGATTCAAGATCTTTGAAAAAAACATGTACTCATTTCACTACCATACCAAAATGCTATAAATATTTAAAAAAAAAATAACATAACAATTTCATTACAATGCACACGAACCTTTTATTACTTGAACATTCCCATTCATCTACTTAGAGAATATGCTAATATAATTGATATTGTATTGACAAATACATCTGTAAAGATACATACATTTCGCCATGCAAAGATTTTAAATAAAATAATACATTTCGCCATATACAGATTTTTTATTTTATTTAAAGTCTACTGGTAAAGTCTATTTAAAGTATATTGTTCAACTGGTAAAGTCTACTTTTTTATTTCAATAATGAGTGTATTATACGGCAGGGTCATGCAAATAATAGAACGACATAATTGTTAAGCATAGTATATTGATCTGTCTACAATATTATATATAGAAATCTTTCTTTAAATTATTATTTTCTTAATTATTCTTTTTATTTTAATCATTCCTTTATATACCTTTTATTCACGTTCACCACCAGAATCATCTGCTCGACTAACATTTCGTAACATCTAACATCCCATCAGAATTTATGAACCAATTGGAAATTCAAAAATTCAATATTATAAAATTGCAAAAACATATAATAATCAAATTTTAAATCAAATAATATTTAATTTCCGATAAACATTAGGGTAACGTCTAGAAATTAATGAAATTTCACACCTACCATATTACTAGAGTACCTGCCAAATTAATGAAATTTAAAACCTACCCGATTATTAGAGTAGCATGTACTAATAATGATCTCATTTCTAAAAATTGAACGATCAATCATATTATTGAAAGTATTGTTTCCCTCTCGGACCACATACTGCAATGCTTTAAATAAGGTGGTTGGTCTATGAAAATTATAATTTTCCAAGTAGTCACTCCAAGTTCACTTATCCCCACACACACTATTGGCATAGCCAGAGAACAATTCTGAGTCCTATGCATCCCATATTCATTTCTGTATACCTACAGGATCCCTAAAGTTGGGCACAACGTCTAGCATAAGCTCACATGTGATAGTTCTGAAAGTTGGGCACAACGTCTGAAACCATAGCATAATAGAACAGATGATTCGATGAAACTCGGGTTAGAAAGATGTTCTTATGTATATTATCATATACAACTATGTTTATTAGATGGTTGCCCCATGTTGGAGGGGCACACCCATCTCATAGGCTACATTCGGAGAATATGGTTTTGCAATTATTGCAGTTGATTTTGGATGCTGACTTATTGCAATTATTGCTTTTGTTTTAGATGCCATGCTTAATGAATACAATCTTGAATTAATTAGTGCATTTCCTTAAATACAATATTGTTTAATATATTTTAGTTTTAAATATATTTATTCATATTTAATTTTTGTCATATATTTAACAAATTTCTCTCATGTTCACCTGATACATGCAAATGCTCTATCTTTGCAAAGAAATCTCATTGTTTTAGAAGATTTAGATGCAGTGGTGAGTGTTGAATTTAATTTGGGGATGTCAACCATAGAGATAATTTATCCTATATTAGTTTCAATCCCTTAAGTGAGGTGCAATGGTCTATGCTAACGGTTTTACTAGGGATGTCATCCATGAATGTGGGAAGCATCCCTTCATGGGAAGCATCTCTTCAATTATTTTTTTTATCTAAAATAATGTTTTATGGTCTTTAAGATAACATCATGAGGATAAATCCCCATGCGTTTTTAAATAGATGGTATTGAAATCTATTTCTTAACAATATGCGAGAATATACAAGATAATTGAGAGAGGAGTACCTGAGAAAGGACCGGGTATCTTATAGAAAGTAAATATTCACACTATAATACAAGATTATAAACCAAAAGAGTATATAGTCTCATAGAATGACATTTCCATCATAGCATTCATTAAAGTAAGAAACATTATTCAACACAAGGAAAGAAAACGAGGACCACATATGATCATTCCATTAAGATCCAAAAAAGATTTTGATAGACACACATTTGAAATCTTGTTCTTAGAAATTAAAGTATCATAAATCATTGATTTTATGTCCTGAATAATTCTCTAGGAACCTAAAAAATAATCGATATCTTTGTAAAAATAAATAATAATGTCTAAGATTTCATAAAAAGTAAATTGCATTTTCCCTTCAAAGAGGATTGGGATTGGGCTCCCGCAGACCATGAAAATAAAGAGAGACCAGGAAGACAAAAAGGAGCCAGTCAGGGGTCGTCCTTTGGTTTTCATGAATTCTAAAAGAAGAAAGGAGAAATGAATTCTAACTGCAGAAGAAGAAAAGGTGAAAGCAAAAAAAGGTGACTACTCGACTTACTATGATGGAAATTCCCTAACTTATATCTTCTTGTTGTGGTATTTTCATTGGAGCAATCGTTATCTCAAGTTTGGTATTGGTTTCAAATAAATCATTTTCCAGTTCTCTTAGATCAAGGCTCAACTAATGGAGTATGTCCTCAATGTCTTCAATCTTGTTCACATACCTGACTAACCATATTTCCACTTCTTCTTCAGAGTACTTGATTAAATCATTAAATTCACTAGCCCATGAAACTTTTAAGGCTTCCAATTATTCTTCTAATTTCTCCTTTGATAAGAGCATTGCATCCATAATTAAATGTGGACCCTCAATTTCCTTAGTCAAATCAACAAATTTTAAAAATATATTACCTCTTTTAATATTAATGACATCACATTCATAAAACATTTCCCTTAAGCATTAATTCTCCTTAACCAACAAGAATTGATTTGTTTCATACGAGTCTTGGAAGGAAGATTTTTATATCTTATATGTAGCTCATTTAAACTTGAAACCTTCGTCGAAAATTTACCCATTGCTTCCTTGTAGAAACCTTCATCATTTTCCAAATATTTTTGGAGACTCTTTGAAATGAAAAACCCTTGTTGAGAAGGTAGTTGAACTTGTTGCTAATTCCCATATCTCAAAGATCAAGTTTATTCTTTTCTTTACACTATCTCCAATGTATTTTCTTATAGCCACTAAATAATCTCGATGAACCTTTCCACCTGGAGTTGGTTTCTGGTACATCCTCGAGACTGGACAATGGTTGTGGAGCAGTGATGGGTTCAACGAATAAAGGTCTTGGAAGCAAAGATTTTTCCAATTCCTTTACCCTTTATTTTAAGATCAATTTTTCTTTCTTTATATCATAAATATAATCTTTTAAGGCTTGTCTAGTTGCTTCATGAAATTGTATTATTTTTGAGGGTTAAGCCCCATGAAAATGAATCTTTGATTTCTACTTCTCTGAAACCTTTTTATTCTTCAAGTTCACTTTTTCAAGTAACAATTTTTTGGTAATCTTATGGTAGGCTACATGGTGCAAAGTGACATACTCTTATTCAATTATTTCTTGCTCTTGAGAAGCTAGTTCTTCATCTATAACCCTCGTTTCAATCATCCTCTTTTCTACCTAAATGGGCTCTTCTATCGTGTTTTCAACTTCCATATCTTTGGGACTCCTTTAAGCTTCAAGTAATTCTTGTCCTTATTTTTTTTCTTCTATTTTTCTTTTAATCGAGGTATTGATCCAAAAGGATTTAGAGAAGGCTAAGAACAAATCATAACTCGTAGAGGAAACTTAGGACGCTCAGAATGGCCTCAACAGACAGAGAAAGGGAAAAAATTCAAAGTTCCCAAAACTCAGTGAAAATGAAATTATTGCGAAGAGAGTGTCGCAAGATTTCTAACGGTGCAAATGGATCATCAAACAGAGTTACGGATCAGAAGATATTCACAGTCAAACTTTGGTCAACCTAGCCCAGTCAGTAGGGGGATGAGCCAACATCCGTACTGTTGACGTGAGCATCTGTTTGGATGATGTTAGCATATGTACAACACATGTGGCAGGAGAAGAAGGTGTCACGTGTCAGCATGGTGACGTGGTAGCACCAGAGGTTTCCACGTGTCACCCAGATTTGGCACTTCTGGACCAATGGGATTTTCCACGTGGAAATCCATATGGTCCGTACAATGATGTGGCATGGTGAGCTGGAATTCCATATAGTGATGTGGAATCTGTACGATGATGTGGCACTATTGTTGGTTGTGGAGCCTGATTATCTTCTTGATTCAGAGGTCCTTGCTTTCAGCCGTGTTGATACCCCATGAAGTATTTACACCCAAGAAGTATGTGCACTCTTCCACGCAGGGGAGTGCAGAGGGGGGGTACCCCCTCTGCAGGGTCCGGGGGGGCTATCCCCCCAGCTGGGGGGTCTGGGGGCAAGCGGGCCCCCAGTGGGGGTTCGAGGGCGAAGCCCCCGAAGCAAAAGTTGCCTTGTAAAATTATATTGTAATTTCATTGTAAATCTGGATCGTTCATTATAAGGTCGCAGATATAACAGTAGAGATTATGATCTAACGGTAGAGATTATGTTAGGGATTTTTTCCCTAGAAGGCAACCCTCTTTTATGAGGGAAATGTATCGCAGCTATGATTGATGGTGAATATTGTATTCTGAGAGAGGAGACTGTGAGAGAAAGAAGAGGAAGTTACAGCGGGTTTTGCTGTAGGTTGTATCCCTTCATTTGCTGGATAATAATAAAGGAAGGACCTGGAAATTTCTCTGGTGGACATAGCCCACATTGGGTGAACCACGTAAATCTGTGTCTCTCTTGTATTGTCTGTCTTCTGTGTTTTGTTTCTGCATTTGTTTTATTTTATTGCTCCGCGGTCCTGTTTTTCTAACAGTTAGCATATGTACAACACATGTGGCAGGAGAAGAAGGTGTCACGTGTTAGCATGGTGATGTGGTAGCACCAAAGGTTTCCACGTGTCACCCAGATTTGGCACTTCTGGACCAATGGGATTTTTCCATGTGGCAATCCATGCGGTCCGTACAGTGATGTGGCATGGCGAGTTGGAATTCCATATAGTGATGTGGAATCTGTATGATGATGTGGCACTAACATGGCAGGTTGACAGAGTAGTGGATGATGTGGCCAAATGGGAGGCTGCCACGTGGCCCAATCATGGGTTGCCATGTGGTAGTGGGAAAATGCCTAATGACAACTTGTATCCGAATTTTGAAAAACAATAAATGGATTGGCTGGTCTACCAAATCTAGCGGACCACACCAAATCCGACCACGTCCTAATCATTAGCGCCATGGATAGAGCCACCGCCAAAGTTGGCAGAACAACACTACATACATATATATACATTGTTTCAACTATAAATCGAAAAGGGGGAGGCCCGCGGGTTTGACCCCGGGACATCCTCCCCACACTACGCCTTAATACTCACATCATAACCAAAGGGCCAACGACCCATACATTGTAATGAACGCCGCATTTTTTACTTAAGAGTTGAATCCACTGAGCCTAGGAGGAGGCGCGTGTGTGGTACGGTCGTGGGCATACAGTTTGAGGAAAGTACAGTGGAATTTATTGCAGGTTTCATGGGAACGAAAACCGAGATGAATTTGTTCTTGGGCCTAGGAGTGCCAGAGTCAGATCGAGGCATGGAGACAATCATTTTTGGGTAACTCGACACCACGAATTCAGTAGTGTTGTTTGTTTTCTGATCTAAGCATTATTTCTACAACTTGATTTCATAATGAGGTATACTTATGTATTTTTCCAAATTCTTTTGTTGAGT
Organism: Picea mariana; assembly: GCA_032191745.1. NCBI lineage: Eukaryota > Viridiplantae > Streptophyta > Pinopsida > Pinales > Pinaceae > Picea > Picea mariana. The sequence goes on along the minus strand of JASDQU010507575.1, from coordinate 26,348 downwards.
TAATGAAAAATCCTACCCATTTGAGAGCAGGACTCGAAGGCATAGTCCACCAGGGATGAACTCCGTTATCAAGTTTTTGTGTTCAGATTTGATGCTTATGTCTCTTCATTAATGAGATTTTCCTTCTTTAATGGTTTACTTTAATTTATGCTCATTTAATGCAATTCTTTATAAGTCACTCGATGAAAAGATCTTGGATCATGTTGGTATCAGAGAAGTTTTCTTTGACTTGAATTGTTGAGTGTGAATGCTTACTAAGGCCAAGCATAAACAGGGTGAAGGAAATATTAAGACTTTCAATATAATGGATGTGCTCGTTTAACCATAGACAATATGACTATTGTCACCTAACCATAGGCCGAAGCCACCCTCGAGCACCTTAACCTTGACAGAGAATCATTCTGGAAGCAAACCCTAGGCTAGATAGCCAAACAAAGGTGGCGCATCTCTGTCTAAGGATAGTGCACCAAACAAGAGTAACAAGAGTTGATCAAAGAGTCCAAACCATAACAAAGAGAGAATCCAAGCCAAAATCAAAATCTGTTACCTGCAACAGCTGCAATGACAACTCTCCTCAAAACTTGTGCACAAATTGGCCAACTGCAGTGTGCACAAGTGTTGCTTCTGTAGTTCTGAGAATGCCTACTAGAATGAAGACTGGCCTCCTATATTTATACTATTTCTAGCAAACTTCTCATTCTGGGTACTAATTCTTTATTATATAATATTTTCTTTAGTCGACTTCTTCTCTTGGAGGCTAATAAACTAATACAAGTCATTCTCTTGAGCCGACTTGTCTTCTAGGGATTTTAACCAATTAATTAGGGTTTTTTCTTGCTTCATAAAATATTCTATTCTCGTCAGGTTTACACGTGGAGGTAAATACCTCCCATAGCTACCATAATATCAATACTCCCTCCTAGCTAGGGAGGTATTGAAAGTAATGGTCTTGAGCACAAACATACCATTCACCCGGTAGCATCAACATAGTTGTATAGACTATCTCATGATTAGATCATGAGCACCATCATCACTATCAGTGTCATCATCTGCATCATCTGTCAAAACCATACTCCATATGAGTAATTAGAAATGACATTGGATAAGTCACTCATTCCATAGAGTGACACAAGAACCATTCTTCTAATCTGGACATATGTCCTAGAAGAATAAATGTCTTGGACCATTTTTTGTCTGGGAAATATCTATCCATTGATCATCCATCTAGCTGATAAATGTTTCCAACACTACTGATAGTCTTCAAGGCAATTAGAACAATGTCATTCAATAGAACACAATTGTGTCTATCCATAGTAGTACACAACTACAATCCAGTGGTACGCTACCACATCAAGTATCACACAAATACTTGATCAGTAACATATAGTCACAATCAATGGAACACATCCACAATAGTAGTATACATCTATTGTCCAGAGACATACAGTCTCCATAAAAATCATATCATCTGGTATAAAACTGCACATAAAACATTGTTATGATATAAACTAAATCATCTGGGCCATTCTTCCACTCACATCTTTGAAATCTTGGAAGAGTATCTTCCCTCAGAAGGTAAAACATCAATGATGAGCTATCCACCATCCTAGACTTCTGAGTAACCATTCTGACTTTTTATCATATAAGACTTTCACTACGCTTCTGTTGTGCATGAGAAACTTTGCATCAAGTTGTTTGAGTCCATACAAAATCTTATTTCATCTGCATACAAATATCTCTTTTTGGTATACGTCAAAGCCTTAAGGTTGCTCTACATATGCTATTTGTTCAATTATTCTAGAGAATAGTCTTTGCATTCATCTTATGTCAACTCCAACCCATGGATATTGCAGATGATATAATGGCTCATGTAGAGGTATATATTGGTTTACTGGAACAAACAATCATCATAGTCTTCTCCCTCCATCTGGGAGAACCTCTAGTTCTGGATCTTGCAATGCTTTCATTCATAAATCTTCCATACACTGTTCTTCATCACAACTTTTAGTTCCTCTGCTTGATTGCTTTTAGTGAGTTCAGATCAGGTTGGTAGTCTTGTGATCCTCGATACAATGATTGGTTGTTCTCACTTTTCTTTCTCTCTTGGAATCTTCATGTTCTTCCTCATGTTTCTCTTTATCTCTTAGGTCCATGGAGTTTTCTATATATTTCATGTCTTGAAGATTCTGATTTCTTTCTTTCATCATAGGATCATGGATGTTGATGGACAACTAGGGATACTTTAAGGCTTCTTTTCGAAGAAGTCTCCTTCTAAATCAAATTGAACACGCGATTATCTTCATGGTTGCTACCATTGATGGGAACATGGATGAATACTTCATCATCTTCAGTGGATCGTATTATTTAGGATTAGATCCCTCCTAATCCTTGCTTCATGCATGAGTGCATGCTCATCTTTTAGAATTTTGTAATCAGCTCCCTCCAACTAAGAGAGCCCATGCTTCCATCTATATCCTTATTGCTTTCTGCAAAGTGTCATAGGTCCGTTTCCAATTTCCTCTTTATTGCTGACTTCTTTCTGTCTTTACTTCTTCTAGGTTTCTTCAAGATTGATTTTGATTTTGGCTTATCTTGCAGCTGTTACTTTATGCAATGACTTCCACATGAATTGTTACTAGGGGATGTTGATGTTCTTCATCCTTTCATGTGTATTGCCTGACTTGTAGTCATTGTGATAGTAATCCTTATCTTGTTGTTCTTTCATAGGTATAGTTTCTCTTTGAACATATTATCTTCTAGAAAATAGATATGCAAGATATGGTATGTACAAGAACTATGAAGAGTATCGTTACCTTGTCTTAGAAGAAGAAGTTTGATTTTTCCTGCTTGGATTTCTTTGAGGGTTCCCTTTCTTCGAAAACTGATGCTTCATGTGTTTCCTTCATTTTCTTTAACTTGGGACAATGATTCTTGTAGTGACCATACTTTCGACAATTGAAGAATTGTATTCTTGACATATATTTCTCTTGATTTGGTTTCTTCCTGGATCCAAACTTCTTTTTATTCTTGAAATCCTTGAACCTTGTTGTGAAGTCTTGATCATTGTACTTCTTTTGGGGTTTCTCTTTTGCACTGATCCTTGATTCATCTTGTGCATGGCAAGTCCAAATTTCTTCAAATGTAGGATACTCCTTCCTTGTGTTCATTCTTGCGGAAAATGCATCCTATGTCTTGGGAAGACCATTGAGTACTATGTTCACCAATTCCTTCTCTAAAATGATCTCTTCAATATCTTGTAGTTGATCTCTTAACTGAGAGATTCTCACAAAGTATGATGTTATGTTTTCATCATCATTCCTCTTCATGTCACAAAGCTCATTCTTCAGACTCATTACTTGTCCAATGTTTCTGACTGAGAAGAGGTTTGTTAGGGAATCATACATCTTATTAGATTAGTCAAGATGGGAGATGTAGGGTATCAAGTGGTATTTTATAGAGTCCACTATGATACTCATGGAATTGATGTCATTGTCTTTGAACTTCTCCATAACTGCAATGTTCTGCGGTTCCTTCTCTTTTCCTTCTTCAAACTCTGGTTCCACGATTTTTCCTTTCACGATATCCAACACTTTATTCTTGGAAAGGATGAGATCAATCCTTGTCTTCCATTCTCTAAAGTTAGAAGCCCCATCTAACTTGTTTTCTGACTTCATAGAGTAAGTCATGGTTGCCTTGACTTGGTCAACCCTAGATTTGACCAAAAATCAAGCTTGACGTTTTTTCTTGTTGAGAGTATCAGGAAATGCGCTAGGCTAGGGCGCACTAGTCTATTCAGAAATTAGGTCAATCCCTTCACTTAAGGTGCCTCAACGAGAGGATTAGGGTTTTTGCAACTGCACCTGCTAGTAACCCTAGTGATAGTGCTTTGGTAACTGCTCCTGCTAGAAACCTTAGCGTCAGTTCTTCAATGAGCTTAGTATCTTTATGGCTATGCTCCCTTCCAGTGGTTAGACTGAATGAAGGAGGTGTGGGCCCATAACCTATTAGAATATAATGGATGTGCTTGTTTAACCATAGACATTATCACTATTGTCATCGAACCATAGGCCGAAGCCACCCCCGAGCACCTTAACCTTGATAGAGAATCATTATGGAAGCAAACCCTAGGCTAGATATCCAAACAAAGGTGGCACATCTCTCTCCAAGGATAGCGCACCAAACAAGAGTAACAAGAGCTTATCAGAGAGTCCAAACCATAGCCAAGAGAGAGTCCAAGCCAAAATCAAAATCTTCTAGCTACAATGGAAGCTCTCCTCCAAACTTGCGCACAAATTGGCCAACTGCAGTGCGCACAAGTGTTTCTTCTGCAGTTCTGAGAATGCCTTCTAGAATGAAGACTGACCTCTTGTATTTATACTATTTTTGGCAGACTGCCTGGGCCGACTTCTCATTCTAGGTACTAATTCTTTAGTAAATAATATTTTCTTTAGCTGACTTCTTCTCTTTGAGGCTAATAACCTGATAAAAGTCATTCTCTTGAGCCAACTTGTCTTATAGGGTTATTAACCAATTAATTAGGTCTCTTCTTGCTTTCCAAAATATTCTATTCTGATCAGGTTTACATGTGGAGGTAAATACCTCCCACAACAACCATAATATCAACACAGAGAAGTCATCTTTGACTTGAATTGTTGAGTGTGAATGCTTACTAGGGTGAAGGAAATCTTAAGACTTTCAATCCCAAAGTTGGTCGTGCATCCTAAAGGAAGAAAATGGCATAAGAAGACAAGTGTGATAAACAAGAGAAAAATTTTCATATGGTCTTTTATTGCATGTCATAAATGGTTGAATGAATGTATGGAGATTACGAGAAGAGGATGAAAAAGAAAGGGAAGAAAAAGGAAGCACATGTTGATGATGATGCTTCGGTAAACCAAGGGGCTGGAGGAGATCCTCCTAAGCCTCCATCTTCACCTTCAAGTTATAGTT
>JASDQU010507574.1:15019-41360 GCA_032191745.1 Picea mariana | reverse complement strand
GTGAAACTTTGTTTCGAGTAACCCCATGAAACTGTCTATATTTTTCTATGTGTAGGCTTCCCCATCTACAATTTTACCCATTGAATGACATATCTATATGATTTAAAGATGTCGACAATACATGTCTCTAGCCTGGAAAAAAAGTTCCCATAATTTCTAGAGAGGAAAGTGCTCAGATACCACTTGTAACATACCAAATGTATTATAATGAGTAGAAACATAAATACTACAACAAATACTAGTGGAACATCAAAATATAGAGAACAACAACACCAACAATGATACCTTTATTGATAGAAATGCAATTTCACTTGCCTCTTCGAGGGGGAAACCTCCAACAAAGAAAATATCTATTACAATAATTCTCAAGACAAGACTTTCTCATGCCTCATATTTATACTAATTCTATATTCTAAAGAAAATTCTAGAGGAATATCATTATAGAAGTGGAATCTTAATTAAGTCTTCTTATACTATACTTGTTTACATTATTAAATAGGCCTTATTAATTAATGTCTTCCTTTATTACATGGAAAATATATTATTCTACCTATGTGAGGGGCTAGGGAGGTTAGGTCCCAAACAAAATTATCTCTCTTTCCTTACATTGTCACTACTTGTAGTTTTGGMTTTCAATAAACTCAGTTGTGGAGGACTATTGGTGAGAAATTGATACATCGATTTGTGCATAAATATGGCACATATGTCCAAAACTTCTTGGTTTTRTTTCCTCTTCTCAATTATAGGTTKCTTAAATTACCCTCCATAAGGTCCTTGGTCCATAATCTATAATTGATTGTGCTCTTGACTCTTTCCCAATACCATTGACTATACTAATTCTTTTCTTTATGCAATCAACATTTCAAACTTTTGATCACCCATTAATCTGTTACCGTTTCTGATTTAAATGCCTCTTATGATTTGAAAATGGTAACACCCATATATAAATCCTTTCTTGAAGGTTGGGGATCATAGGTATTCACAAATATTTATGCTAAGTTTTTTGTATAATCCTTTCTAAGAATTAGTTATATCATTCACATATTAATTGATTGACCATAGGACTATCCCCATCATGTTAATCAAAGGATTTCTTTAACTTGATATCTTCTTGGAAAATTTATTTCCATCCACTAAATTTTCTATATTGTGCTATTCACTCTCATCAAATGAATGATGGATTGGGTAGTGTCATCGCCTAAATCACCTTTTCTAATCATCCTTTCTAGTCTAATCATTTAACTATTTTAAGTTTCACAAAAACACCGTGGAATATAGATTTTAGTTGTGTGTAAAGATAACTCAACTCATAATTCTACCTTAACCTGGGTTATAGGTTCTCATGGCATGAGACTTTTCAAAATGTGACTTAGTATTTGGTGGGATTCCTTCCATCTTGGCATTCCAAAAATATGAACTCATAACACGAGACAAGCTTTGAATTTTCAGCCAGGATCATGTCACACACTTAATCCTCTGGTGAAAATCCTATTTAGCATAGAGACAAACTAAGTCCCCATTGGTGTCAAGTCTTTTGAAAATTGTGAATGATGTGCGGCCCTAGGGAGGTCAACGTTTTCATTGTTTATTACTAGTGCATTTGAAATATTATATCGTAAATTCTATGAATCTATCCATAACATCGAGCATAACCAATGAAAATATAACCAATGTATCTTCCAAAATAAACTAGGTCAAGAATAAAACGAAATTGACGTGCACATATGATAGTTAGAAAAGTGATATTAATTCCATTCTAAGAGTGTAGAACATGTACATGCAAATCATTATTATATTGAAATCTACCCAAGGTGCAAATACTTATACTCTCTCTCACATCTTTCTCAACATATCCATCAAAGTAAATAGGGGGTTAAATTTAAATTTAAATTGTTCTACAATGATGGCATAAAACATAGTGGACCATTTAGGTCATAATCTGTCTTACATTTGTCTTCAGTCAATCTTTCTATTTGGGAATTTGATCATTAGACTATATTCTGAATGATTTGGCTATCTCTCCCTTGAATTTTGTCTCGGGTTTCACTCAAATCATTTCTCTAAGGATATTCATCATGATTTCTATCTTGTTCCCTATCTTCTCCCTTGACTTTTGTCTCGGGTTTCACTCAAATCACGTCCCTAAGGATATTCATCACGATTTCTATCTTGTTGCCTATCTTTGGGGTAACTTTTCAAGTTGACATATTTATAACGAAGTTTTTATCGTTGCAATTTGCTCATTTGATTCGATCTCTATGCAAAGTTACCCTCTTCTTTGAGCATGTCTATTTTATCTCACCAATCGACTGATACATTCATTATGACACCTTAGTTCTTAGTTGAAGAAGGGATAAATTCCGTCACATAATATATGCGTTTATAAACATCGTATTTACAAGCCCTCGTTTAGCAAAACCTTATCAACAAAAAGAAGATTTAAAAGGAATCTCAATTTTGGTTTGATCTCAATCATTAATTTGATAAATTTATTAATTCCCAATACCTGATTAATTCAATGTCCCCTATCACTCGGAAAGGGTAAAATCAAGTGGAACATGGGTATGATCAATGTTTTGCATCGCCTCCCCGATCTTTCCCTAACTTCCTAACTATCATTACCAATCTTCCAATAAACTATGCCTAGACCTTAGTTTATTCTCAAAATCTACCTTATGAAAATTTTCCCTCATCCAAATTCTTCGAGATGCATAAGGATGTTCTTGTTTTTTGTTGATACTCTACAATCATCTCATTTTCCAGGACCCACCTCTCACTTAGTCATCTTATTCCATATTTGTCTTAATGAAATGATGTTTTCAGTCTTGAGATCCAATTAAAGGGGTTATCCTCCCTTTAATAACTATCTAACTCCATCTCTCTCTTTCCACTTATAGAGACTACTTCCTATCCATCTATTCGACTGGTAATATACTCTAGGCTATCCTAATCCCATCATTTAACTGACAAGCTAATTTTTAGGTAAGAACATAGGGTTGGATTACTTTTGGTTCTACATCGAAGAGACTCTGACAGGTTATTAGATGAATCTAGGATATGCTAACTGGACTATTTATACAAAGTTCTAAACTATTGATAATGACCGATAGTGGTGGGGGAACACACACTTTACTGAGTGTTCCAAGATAAACCCTAATTAAAGGGAAGTATTTAACTATATTTTTCTTTGAGATCCATCCACTTCACATAAATAAGCTAGTTGTTACCATTATGTTCATGGGTTGAACCCATGGGATAAACTCAAATACATAACATCTACTCAACAAATTAAAACAACTCTCATACCAACCCACTTCCTTGCCACCCTACATGTCTATGCATATATATACATAAAATCTAAAAGGGTGAGCATACCTTGAAATAAATATTAAGTTGAAAACACTATCAATAGTATGGGAAGTAAAAGTAAACCTGTCAGGGATATGAACGCTCGCTGACAGTGGGGCCATGCTTGTGTGGTATTGACGAAACTTTGTCAGGGATATGGACGCTCGTTAGTGTAATACCCCAAGGACAAGCCCCTACTAAATTATAATGATGTTTATAGGATGGTTAGACAAGTGTTTATAAGCTATGAGGCTTATATGTTTATTAGGCTGGAGAGCCTAGTTGTTGAAGGCCAAGGAGCATGTTTTGTATATGAGAATACTCACATAATTAATATAATTACATCGCTGCATGTAGACCAACCACGAAGAAAGAGTTATGGGGGACTAAACTCCACTGGGTAGGGAAAATGATGGGGTTTAGAGGATGGGAAAAAAGGGCTAAGATTGAGGGCTTAACCCCAAGGGAATATTATAATGTATTTTTCTAAAATACTAAAGTTTGGGAAATAACCCATGTTATCCTAAGTTCCTTTGGGGAGAGGAACGAACTCCAAGTGGAGAGGATCCCAAGAGAGCCATGTGTCAACCTGAGCACATGCAGTTTTATGGGTGAAAATACGTCATTGTGGTGGTTGGCTCGCCATTCTTGTCATCCTTCCGATGCATGCACACACTCACAAGCTAAGCCATGACCTCCATTGTTGACCTTTGCAACCTCTAAAACCTGCAAACCCATGAAACTAACCCATTTTTCTTGTGAGGCACAACACGATTGCACAGTTCTTGATTCATATTGTACCCTAGCCATTTTTCTATTGCTACCCATGTTTTCTCTGGAATTGTGTGGATTGTTTTCATTACCAGAGGCCATACCCAATTTTGCTACTATGGTTACCCATTTGACTTAAGAGTTGGATAGAAGAAGCAGGTTGCCAGGCCTATGGTTTGAAGAGGTGGGTTGTCAGGCACATGGATTGAAGAAGTAGGTTGTAAGGCCTGTGAGAAACTCTCTCCAGGTGAGAGAGCTTTATGGGGAAGTAATTTCTCCTGGGGGGAATCCAACAACAACTACAGAGCTTTGATAAATTTCTAATCCAACCTATTGTTGAATCCCTGGAAGGCATGGATGATTTTAGGGGCTAAATTTCGCTCATGGGCTAATTTTCCATGGTTTTTCCAAAAACTAGATTCGCTATTTTAAAAATGATTCGCCCAAATTCTATAGGATAAAATTATTTTACCTTAAAAATCACCAAAATTTTATAAAAACTATACAAAATCCTTAGAAATTTGAATATTTTTACAAAAATATCACCAAACATTTATAGTTGGCATATGAAGGATTAGTAAGATTCGGCAAGGTTTCTACATTTTAAAATAAATTTCCATCCTTAAAATCATCCCTACTGGAAGGGATGTGGAGCAGTCGATGGATTGTGGGAAAATGAAGGTGTATATTTCCGGGGTCGGACAAGTATGTGGGGAATGAGATATTGTGAGAAGTGGGCGTAAGTAGGCTCCTAGGAGGGAATCCTTCCTATTTCATTCTACATATTTCCGTAGTCTCAGCCTAGCCTAGGAATATCTTTACCATGGGCGGAGTTTAGTCCCATCTCGGGGGTGACCCACTGCTGATAGCTTGGAGCAGCGTGGTCTAAGGCTGGGAGGTTCATGGAAGTTTTTCAAGAAGTTGGTGGTCTTCTCATAAAAATATAAGTACCATTTCTATGTTAATGTTGTGTATCTTGTACATGTCTTTATATTTATAAGAATGGCAGTGTTGCTGCATGCATGTTTTACTATGATTTCCGCATATAATTTGTGTATTAGTAGAATGCATATTATCTATTTAAGTTTATATGTATGATGTTCCGCAAAAGAGCTATGTCTTCCATAGCCCAACGGGTATACGCCTGGGTATGGCAGATTGATTATCAGAACAGATCATGAAATATTTGTAGTGGCACTTCCCATCTTGGGTGGTTGGGGACGTTACAAATTGGTATCAAAGCCCATGGTTTCAACACTGAACCTGGATGGGCCACAAATGTGGAATTCAGAGTCAAAATTCAACAAGGAATTGATGTACAAAGTGCTAGAGTGACACTAAGAGAGCTCCTAGGTGGTATTGGAAAGCTCAGGAGGTATAGAGGTTTGGGAAAGTTAGCAGAGAAAAGAGACCATGAAAACCATGGTATTGGGCCACAAAGTTTAAATTTGGTCCATTGGATCTATTCGGAAGAAGAAAGATCCCTCACAACCATCAGATTTGCAGAAGGTGCGTGACAATTAACCATCAATTCCTTTAGACTTCGTTACTTCAACAAGTTTTTAAGTTTTGTTGAGAAAGGATCCGAAGTACGAAGCTCTGAAGTCCCAGAGTGACTCTCAACCATAGACCATTCGGGAGGAGGAGAGCCGTTGGATTTCCCAGGTAGTTCGGTGGTTCATATTTTGAGGAAATTGGTGGAAGTGTGTGTAGAATGGAATTTCTCCTGAAGTCCCGAACTCTAGAGTGAATCAGGACTGTTTGATCTCAGAGACACATTTCAATGGATTATCAAGTGTATGGAAGTTCGTAAATTCGGCACTTCGGACGAAATGTTTTGTCGTTGCGCAAGAGGAAGAGATACCCGAAGTATCATAGCGTTGAAGTGATGTTGCATGATGATGTCACCTAGTGTGAGGTGGACCTACCTAAGTCTTCCATGTGTCACTTGTTTTTGTACTTTTGAGATGCCCTTAGTATCGATTGGGACCTGACATGTGTCACTCGATGGTGGGGACATGTGTCACCACCTTGATTGATGACAATTGTACTATGTGGACCCCGGGAGGTTGATAAGTTCGGAAATTCAGTGTTCGAGAGAAAATTTAAGTACTAATGAGAATAAATAGTCAAAATCCCGAAGTGTCAGATATGATGTGGACTTGATCAACATTTCGACAGTGTTGAAAATGTGTTGATGAGAATAAATTGCTGAAGTCTCGAAGTGTCGGATATGACGTGGCATGATGACATCACCTAGGGTGACATGGACCTACCCTAAGTCTGCCATGTGTCACTAGTTTTTGTACCTTTGACAGACCTTAGGTGACAATTGTGACTTAACATGTGTCACTCGACGGTGAGACCATGTGTCACCCCATGTTTCTTAAACGTAGCACCTCAAGTGTGCAGTACTAAGTGGACCTCGAGATTTTGCCAATTCGATGTTCAGAAGGAATGAGGTGTGAGGAAGGTGAAACCCCCAAAGATATAAGGATTGGAGTAAATCCTCACCGTTGATGGGGAGAGGACACACAGTAGTAGATCCCATAGTCCGTAGGATTCAAGGAATAAACAATTGAGGGCAAGGAATTCTCGAGGCCCAAAATTCGGAGTCCATCTCGACTATTGATCACAGAGGATGCGTGGCACTAGATCCCAATGTCTAAAGACTTGGTACTCTAAAGGAATCGAGTTGTAGGTTTCTTTGAGTCGAGAACTCCCGAAGGCCAGAGTTAATCTCGACCATTGATTAGGAGATGACACATTGAGGCAATAGATAATCTCTGGTAAGTCAGCACTCTAGGATATTTGTAGATAAGTGCTTTGGAAGGATCCAAATCCTAGAGTCCGAGATTTGATCATGGTTGTTGGTTAACGAGAAGGCATGGTCCATTGAGTGTTGTGAGTTCTCCAATTCAACAATTTGGGAGGCAACACAAAATGGAGCCTCAGAACTCTCAAATCCTGGAGTTCTAGAGCTCCTATTGATCGTAGATCTAAGCAGTAAATGAGGACCGTCGATTAATACATCCTCTAAGTATTCAGATAATTCACGTTTAGAGGAAATGAATTCTAATGAAGGAAGATCCTCTGAAGCCCAAAGTTATGTCGCCCCAAGGGCCTGAAACATAGAATAAGCTCCTATCTGTTAGTGCTGGGTCACATCCTGTGGTCACATGAGATGAGGGGGGAGAATAAAAAGGGTTAAGTGCTCAAAAATTCTTTTTGAAAATAGAGAAGGGCTTAGAGAAGGATCCCGTGGGGTTTTTAATTTTCTTAGACCTACACCTAAAGAATTAAATAAGTCCTATAAAATTGAAGAGAGGATCCAACATGGATCCCAAGGCCAATTCGGCTCTGAGATGAAAGAATCCATGTTCAGGGATTGTTGGCATAGGGGCAGAATCGGGGTTCAACGCTACAACAACGCACAAACAAAACCCTAACTACCATCCCCTTCGGCAACACCTGTGAAGGAGATGAAGTCTCACCTGAGGTAGAGGAAGGGGTGGTTGCACGACTCAGGTGTATGCAACCTTAGCTAGGACAAAGATCTGTGATTATAATACTTAATAGAGCACTTAGCACCGTTATTTCATCATTTTTTAACCAATATCTACTCTGCATAGAAAATGGAGCATCGCAACACTCACCCTAATCTAATGTATTTAAAAAATTAGAATATATAAATGGATCAGATCTAGCAGATTCAAGCATTAAGCACATTCACTTATATCAGATCTAACATCCAGATTCTTCATAAGTACAAAGCATAAATAGATCTATCTATCTATCTATCTATATCAAACACTTAGCAAGTAACACAAAAATACATCAGAACATCGCACAAAGCAGAATAAAACAGTATTTACGTGCTTCACCCCCACCCTGGGGCTACGTCCACCAACTCTTCTTCTTTATTAGTTTCAATCAGTCATCCACATGCACAGAGCCACAAAAACCCTACTCCGCATAGGACAAAAGATCTGCGCAACTCGCTAGATACTTCTTCCTTTTGTTACTACACAAATCCCTTCATAGTGTGTTGCAACCACTTGTACTTAGCTCTACAAACATCTCATAGTATGCACAAAGCATTTACAAACCATACTTGCACTTAACACTTATCTTATCAATGGCTCATCACATAGATACACTTCTTACATTGCATAGACATCTATTTATAGTTTACAAAATAGTCCTAAACATGGGTAAACCCATGGGCCAACATCCCATACCCATTATATATTCCCAAATCCCAAGAAGAACCCAAAAAGGAGTTGAGATACCACGATCTCTGCTTAGTCTTGCGCTCTGCCTTCGACAGACTATTGAAGTCTCAAAATAGGTTAACATGACCAAGAATCTCCCAAAACTTGGTCAAGGGCCAACAAGCCCCCAACACTCACTTGTGACTCATCCCGATTCACTCTGGTCTGACTAGTTCTACTTCGAACACCTCGAGCTTGGCTCAAGCTTCTTTGAATTGTTTTTGTACTATGGCCTCCTGTTTAGTGAACTCTTGCATGACTGCATCGTTGATAGGTCCCTCTAAACTATGTTCAGTTGTAGTGGCAACCTGCTCTAGCTCTACTCCTTGGCCTTCTACCTCTGTAAACACTTGGTAGGACTTGTCTCGTATGGGTTGGAGCCTCTGAGTTACTTCTATAACTCTGCTTTGAATACTATGGATTTATTTTTGTGTGGTGCATTGATCTTGGGAGCGCTTCATTCTTTCCACAACTGATAGGGACTTCAGCTGCACCTGTATATTTTCGGCTTAATACTTCACCTCTTGGAGTTGCAACTCCGGTGCCTTCAATTCTAGGTTCTCCATGAGTTGTTCGTAGGTCTGGGCACTATGATCGGTGAGTTTCTTAAATTCCAGGGTAAGAGCCTTTAGCCTTTCAATTGCGCTCTGGGAAGTTGCTTCTCTTTGGTATCTTACGTCTTGTGGGGTCTCAGGTATAGTGCGTAGCTCCAAATATGCTATGCGTTGTTGTAGCTGCTAAATGGCTTCTGCGAGCTGGTTCACCTATTGTGTAACTCAGTCTTCTGCCTTGATTTCTATGACTATCACAGAGTGAAGTGCTTTGTTTACCACTTCTTTTACTTCGAGTTGCTTTGTGAGAAACTGTTCCTTTTCTTGCTATAGCTGAGCCTTTTCTTCATTAAAATTTCCTTGGAGAGCAAGTTTTTCCTGTTCTGCAGCACTGCGTTGCTCTACAAATACTCATTGTACTTGTGTCAAAGCTTGGGTGGATTTCTCTATTTCTTCCTGTGCTCATCGAAGGAGAGCTTCAACTGTATTGGCTAGGTGGTGGAGTTGAGATGGATCATCTTCCAATTCTAGTTCTCTCAGTGCAGTGGAGACTATGTGGCTAGACTATAGGGCCTGATGTACCCCTTGAAGTTTAGTCTCAATCTGATCATACATCTCCTCTTTCTTTGTTTTTTTCTTATCTATTATTTCCAATAAAGCATCTTGCGTGGCTTCTATGAGGAAGTCGAAGTCATCGGAGGTGAGGACGGTCTGCATCTTGGTCATGGAGTCTTTCAATTTCTTTCGGGAGGAAGGTTTCAAAGGTGAACCTTTCCTCTTCTTCAGGGGATTCACCTCGTCTCCTTGCTTTTGTTAAACTTCTTTGTCATTCAACTCTTCTCCATCACCTCCTTGCTTTGGTGATATGGAAGAAGTCTTCACGAATGTGTTGTCTATCTCTTGGATCTCCTCGGTCTTCTTTGTTCTGTTAGGTTTGGGTGTATCCTACATAGTTTCTAGTCTATCAATGTCAGATATCTTTGCAGGGTCTGCTGGAATAAGGATATCCATTGACCAGTCCTTAGTCATCTCCTCCAAGTCCTCCTCCATCAGCTTGTAGTAGGATTGAATTTGTTGCCTGTGTTCATCGGCATGCGCTGTGATGTAAATAAAATTTCAATCCACGTTGAACTTTATCAAAGGCCAGAACTGGTGTAGAGTGTTTGGCTTCATGCGAGGCTTGGACTGGATGGCTATCTTCAGTAGATTGTAGTAGGTATGAAAACAACATTTGATTGCCACTGTTTATTCATGTCACTTGAATACCACAACGTACTAAACTTTGCGTCTAGTGGTTCAAAGGGATCGATGTCCAGGAAGGTCGCACCTTCTGGCATATCCCAGGTAATAAAATTTGTATCCTTGATCCTGTGCTTCTTTGCAGTCAAGTTCCAACTGGTTCACTAGGTACTTCACCTAGTTCATCTGAAGGCTTTCCATGCACTTTCCTGCGAGGTAGACTACAAAACTGGTGACTTGGGTAGGTCATTTCTTTCATACTAAATTCCCTGTGATCAACTGACAGGAGAGGTGCATTGGTCCACTCTAGATAGAAGCTACATTGTAGCCTCACATTCCCTTCTCGACATCTCCATAAGTGTCCTTGATCCTTCGTGCTAGAGCGTGATCCATGGCTTTTCTGGGGTAAAAATCCTATGGATCAGGTCCTTGCATACTCAAGCCTGTGATCCGATTGATCAACATCGGATCAACTATTATACAATGTTTTAGCCACAAATAGCTACCATGGTAACAAGACAACAACATCTTGACACATGCATTCACCTCCTGGTGTCTTCCAAAGTGGGGAATCTTCATGACGTTCAACAGGGTGGATTACGCAAGGTTCATTGTCCACGACTGGGGTATTATCTTTGAATTCATCCCCTTAGTTCTGGTCAGGTACTTATGTGGAGCAAGCATGTTATAGACTTTGCGATCTCCAAGGTTGAAGTCGCTAAACTTCAATGCTGCAATCTTATCTTGGTCTTCTTGAACTGCGCGTATCCTTTTCAAGAGGTATGTAGTGACCAAGGCTTACTCAAAATATCTAGGTATGTTGTCTCGATTTACTGTGCCACTCATAGGTGGAATCTAGGTGGGTAATATAGTTGGGATCAATTTGGCATTCACTAGATCATCCCTGTGCTTGGTCTGCTTTTCATTTGATGGCTAGGATGGTTCGGCTCCATGAGCAGTCGATGAAGAGGTTTTCAGCCCTTTTGTCGATGATGCTTGTACACCTGTAGACATCGACATGACTCTCTCAATCATGAGGTCGATCGCAACTTCTTCAACAACTATCTTGACAGTGCTCAACTAGTCCGACATACACACTTGGGGTTGGAAATATTTGGGTTCGGAGGGTAAATTAGAATATGCAATATGATAGAGGGAAATAGCACAACTCTGTGTAAAATAAACATGTCTATGAGCTCAAATTCACAATTAGCAAAAGTGTTCTCAGTGCATGGTGTGACAAGATAAATAGGTAACTTCGCAACCTATCGCTTGCAACGGGTATGAAGCATTCATTAACTCTGTTCTAGCCATTATGGTGTAGTTCGAACGGTCGGATGGAAATATGTCTATCCATAAATGTCTCTCTATCCATTTAGAGCGTCGACCGAATGGTTATAATGTCCCTAATGGTTATATTTCTTTGCCATGACAAAGGGCCATGTGATGTTGTTTTGATATCCCGATGAACCTCCAATTTTGCAAGTTTTCCTTCTGCGAGGTTCCCTCTGGAACCTTTTGCAACTTGTCAATCTTAGATCTCTTCTTACTTAGCTTTCTAGCCTTCTTCCTAGTGAGATTTGTCTTGGTATTCATTTTCCCATTCTAATTCTTATCTTCTTTTGATATGGTGACTTCGCACTATTGAGATTCTTTCGTAGGATTCAAGGGTAATACTTATTTATCTGGAATAGGTATTTCAGTCTTATGTGGGTCTTCTAGTGTTCTTGCAACTTCAACATCTATGTCGTTGTTGTTAAATGGCTACAATCTCTTCTCCTGTTCTTCAATCAAGTGTGTGATCCTTCTAGTTATGAATTCTTTTAACTCTTTCTTCTGTTGTTCTAAAAATTACTCTTCTTCTTTTCTTTTGGCCTGATCTCTTTCAATCCAAGGTTTTCCTAGTAACATGGTAAATTGTGCGCTATCCTCAATAAATTTAATAACCTCAAAATCTTCTTCTATCGAAGCTCTATTGACAGTCATAGGTATCTTGGTAAGTATTCCACATAAGGTTATCAATTTTCCTCTAAATAATCCCATTCCTCATAGTGAAGGAATCATAGCAGGTTTTCCTAAAAGTTCCCAAGTTCTTTTTGTCATAATATTCACCTGTGTTTCCTCATCCAGAACACAGTCAACGATGAAGTCTCCTATTCTTACTTCAATGCATTATTTTTCTTTGAATACCTCTGATAATATGACATGTCGGTGGTCATTCAGGGTTTCTTTCATATGTAGTAATACTTTTTCAAATTCTTTCTGGGGTTCTACCATAATCTTAGTTTCTAGATCTGCCTTAGGGTTTTCTTGTCTCATGTTCATTTCTTCAAGCCTAGCAATCATTCTAGGACAATCTAATACTTCATGGTCCATAGATTTGCAACAAAGACAACTGGGTCTTCTCCCAGGGCATTCCTTAGCAAGATGTCCTGGTTTTCTACAACTATAACAGAGGGTTAATCCTCTCTTTATTTTAAATGATTCCCAACCCTTCCTGTACTATGCACTGGGATCATGGTATCTAACCTGCAAACATTTATTTCTAGGATCCTGCATCCACTTGTTAGTCCAAACATTCTACTTATGGATAGGTATAACATATTTTTTCACTATTCTTATCAAATCTACTCATATCAAATCTTCTTTCATCTATTAATACCCTAGTTTTCAAGCTAGGATAGAATCTATCAAACATACCTAGATCCATATTGTTAAAACAAAAATTTCCACTTATCTTACTTTTCAGATATAGAACTTTTTCAATATTCTTACCTTTATCAGAGCATATAGCTTTCAGATCTTGCCTCTTTTAATAAAAAATTCTCACTTTTACCTTTCTCATAGCACAAAGCTTTTACATCTTACCTCTTTTCTTCAGATCAGACTTCTTTTCCTTAGCATGGAGCTTGCCAAACTAAGTAGAGTAATGTGCACTAGAGCAATAGATCCATGCACAGATATTTCACAATGTCAGGTCGGATCTTTGCACGGAGCTTCTTCTTCCTTAGTTCCCAGCAATCACAATTTCAGGTCCCGACAACAAAACCATTTGTTGGCATAGGGGCAGATCCAGGGTTCAACGCTACAACAATGCACCAACAAAACCTTAAATACCAGCCCTTTCAGCAACACCTGTGAAGTAGATGAAGTCTCACTCGAGGTAGAGGCAGGGGTGGTTGTAGGACTCATGTGTCTGCAACCTTAGCTGGGACACAGATCTATGATTATAATACTTAATAGAGCACTTAGAACTGTTAGTTCATAATTTTTTAATCAATATCTACTTTGCAGAGAAAACAAAGCATCGCAACACTCACCCTGATCTAATGTATTTAAGCACTTAGCATATATAAATGGATCAGATCTAGCAGATTCAAGCACTAGGCACATTCACTTATATCATATCTAACATCCAGATTCTTCATAAGAACAAAGCATAAATAGATCTATCTATCTATCTATATCAAGCACTTAGAAAATAACACATAAATACATCAGAACATCGCACAGAGTAGAATAACACAGTATTTATGTGGTTCACCCCCCACCCTGGGGCTACGTCCACCAACTCTTCTTTTTTATTAGCTTCAATCAGTCATCCACATGCACAGAGCCACAAAACCCCTACTCCACATAGGACATAAGATCTGCGCAGCTCGCTAGATCCTTCTTCCTTGCATTACAGCACAAATCCTTTTACAGTCTATTTCAACCACTTGCACTTATCTCGACAAGCCTCTCATAGTATGCACAAAGCATCTACAAACCATACTTGCCCTTAGCACTTAGATTATCAACACCTCATCACATAGATACACTTCATACATTGCCTAGACATCTATTTAAAGTTTACAAAATAGGCCTAAACATGGGTAAACCCATGGGCTAACATCCCATACCCATTACATATTCCCAAATCCCAAGAAGGACCCAAAAAGGGGCCGATATCCCACGATCTCTGCTTCATCCTACGCTCTTCCTTTGAAAGGCCATGGAAGTCTCAAAATATGTCAACATGACCAAGAATCTCCCAAAACTTGGTCAAGGGCCAACATGGATCGCACCGCTGAAAATACAATTTTTTCAATATCCATAAATTCTCAAAAACTCATAATTGAGCATGGAAGCAGGCATTGGAAAGGTATTGAACAATAGAAGATAATTGTTCACCCATAAATTTTATCTGAATAGTCAATTTATCAGGAAATCAACAAAAAAGAAGTCTAATATAATGATGAATTAGAATGGTTCATTTTTTCATGAAATTATTAAGAACAGTTAGCCTGACAAAGTTATGTTGGTTGCACGTTTTTGCATAATTGATAATTTTCAGATCAGATTCAGCACATAGTGTATATTAATGGATGATACACATATAGTCGACAATCAAGAATATGAAATCATAGGGATGAATTTCCAGTTGGGTCTGGAAGGAACCAACTCCAATGGACATGGAGGAGGAAAGGAGGAAGACATAAATCTGGTTGAGACCCTCAGAAAATCGCAGATTGATGTATAGAGTCACAAGGATGATAATGAGAGGCTTATGAAGGCTAATGAATGGTAGGAAGACTTCAATATGAAGTTAATACAAATCCTAAATAAAATTGAAAATAAGTTGGATAATGAGAGTGACTCCAACAAATCAAGAAGCCACATGAACCTTGAGAAAAAAGGAAGATCAAGGAGTGGTAGTAGACATCACCATCACTCTCAAAGGAAATCCAAAAGGAGGACACATAGCAGCTCAAGTCCATCCCCTACTAGGAAGCATAAGAGGTCTGGGGTGGATGAATTGAAAGGGTAAATGAACAATATTAGACCTCCTACCTTTGATGGAGAGCACAAGAAAGATGAAGATGTTGAGACATGGTTGTTGGGCCTGAGAAGATATTTCCAATTGCATAACTATTATTCTCATACATAAGGAAGAATTGTTATCTACCAGCTTAAAGGAAAGGCATCCATGTGGTGGGATTAGCTTGTGCAAGTACACCACATCAGAGAGAAGAATGTTACATGGAAGGAATTCAAGAAGAATTTTGAGAAGAAATACTTAACCAAGGGGTATTATGAAAAAAATATGAAAGAGTTCTTTGAACTCAAACTGGGAAGCATGACCATTGATGAGTATGAAAGAATATTTTAGAACTGTTGAAGTATCTCTTCTTCATTAAAGATGAGGCAGTTAAGATCCAGAGGTATCTAAGTGGGCTGCCATCCTTTATCAGTGACAATATTCAATATGATGATCCCAAGACTTTGGAGGAAACCATAAGGAAAGACAAGTGCTTATATGATCCGAATAAAGGAAAGACTACTTTCCAAAGATATTGGGAAGAAAAGAAGAAGTTTAAGAGGGAACATAGGCAGAAGGGGAACAAGCCACCATTTTTCAAAAAAGGTCCTCAAGGATAGCCATCTTTTAGAGAACACATAATGGCTGAGGTAGGCAGACAAAGGCCAATGTAGACACCCATTCAATTTTGGGGTTCTAAATGAGACCATAAGTATAGATATTTTCCTCACAAAAGTGACAAAATGAGGGTTGCCCACAATGTACATCAAGTTGAAATAGTGGAGAACATGGGCAGAAGTGTACCGAGGATCCATGCAACCCTGGACATCAAGAAAGTTGAGTTTCAATCACACATGATTGAAATGGAAGGTATGATCAATAACCATGCCTTTACTATTTTAATAGATTCAAGAGCTAGTCATAGCTATATAGATCCTAAGGTAGTGGAAAGATTACATTTTCCAACAAGCAAGCATGGAAAATCTTGGCTGGTACAACTAGCTACAGGAGCCAAGAGAAAAGTTGTTGAGCTGGTTAAATCATGTCCAGTGGGCATGAATGGGCTAAGTACCAAGGAAGATTTGAACATCCTACCATTGGGTTCATATGACTATCCAATTGGTATGGATTGGTTGGACCAACACCATGTTGTCTTATATTGTCATAAAAAGGAATTTACTTTCCTGAATGAGGAAGGGAACCCAAGAACAGTCCAAAGAATTCCTAGGGAATTTACTGTTCGAGAGATCTCAACAATGCAGTTGAAGAAGTGTTACAGGAAGGGCTACCAAATATTTGCATCCCATATGAAGGAAGAACCTAAGTATAAGGTGCCAAATCTTGAGGATCATGAAGTCCTAAAAGATTTTGAGGATGTGTTGAAGGGGATACTAGGACTACCCTCAAAGAGAGATATTGATTTCTCTATAAATTTGATGCTTGAAGTAGCTCCAGTATCAAAGACTCCCTACAGAATGAGTACACCATAGCTGAAGGAGTTGCAAATGCAGCTTGAAGAGATTCTGAAGAAGTGGTATATACACCCAAGTGTGTCAGCTTGGGGTGCCCCAATTTTATTCGTTAAGAAGAAATACGGGGCATTGATATTGTGCATCGACTTCAGACAATAGAACATGGTAACTATAAAGAACAAGTATCCTTTTCCAATGATCAATGATCTATTTGATCAGTTAAAGGATGAAAGGATATTCTCAAAGATTGATCTCTATTTGGGATACCATCAGCTAAGGATCATAGATGAATACATCAGCAAGACCGTCTTTAGGGCAAGGTATGTTCATTAGAATTCACAATGGTGCCATTTGGGTTATCAAATGCACTAACTATTTTCATGTGCTTAATGAATGGTGTTTTCCAGGAATATTTAGACAAGTTTGTCATTGTCTTTTTGGATGACATCCTTGTATATTCCAAGTCAGAAGAAGAACATGAGAATCACTTGAGGATGGTGTTACAAGTGTTTATAGAGCACCGGTTGTATGCCAAATTGAGCAAGTGCTCATTTTATCAGAACCGAATTCACTATTTGGGGAATATCATATGTAAATAAGGGATAACAGTGGACCCTAAAAAGATTGAGGCCATTAAAGGGTGGAAAACACCTAATAATGTGACCAAAGTAAGATCCTTCATGGGTCTAGTTGGCTACTACCGAAGATTCATTGCAGGGTTTTCGAGGATTTCTCACCCAATCACTTCCTTGAAAAGGAAGGGGGTGAAGTTTCAATGGAAAATAAAATGTGAAAAGGGCTTACAAAAATTGAATAAGTTGTTAACCAGTGCTCCAATTCTTAGGATTCTTGATCCGAATGAATATTTTGTGGTTTTCATCCATGCATGCAAAGAAGGACTTGGTGGAGTCCTCAGTCAGAATGGGTTTGTGATATGTTTTGAATCCAGAAAATTGAAAGAGCATGAAAGGTTCTATGCCACTCATGATTTGGAGTTGGCAGCCATGGTGCATGCCTTGAATAAGTGGAGAAAATACCTCATGGGAAAGAGGTTTGAGTTGAGGATAGACCATAATGGTTTGAAATACTTGTTTGATCGACCAACTTTAAATGTGAGGTAGAAAGGATGGTTAGAATTCCTCTATGAGTATGACTTTGATATTAAGCACATCAAAGGAAAATAAAACAAAGTGGTTGATGAAATCAACAAGAGAGTGCATGAACTACATGCTAAAACCATTAGCATGTATCAAACTGATCTTAAAAGAAGAATTTATGAGTCTACAAAAGCATATTTACAGCACATGGAATTGATAACAAAATTACAGCAAGGTAAAATGCAACAAAAAGTTGAAGATTATGAATTGGGAAACGATGGAATTCTCTTGTATAGGAACATAATTTATGTACCCAATTCTCATGAATTGAGGGGTAATATTTTGAAAGATATGCATAATGTACCTTATGTGGGATGCCCAGGATATCAAAAAATAGTTGCAGTAGTCAAGAGACAATATTATTGGCCAAGCATGAAGAAGGAGATTGTTGAGTACATTGCTAAATGTTTGGAGTGTCAAAAGGTCAAGGCTAAGCATAGACGCCCTGCTAGGTTGCTACAACCATTTTCCATTCCTGAGTGGAAGTGGGAAGTGGTGACAATGGATTTCATCACCAAATTTCCTAGAACAAGCAAGAAACATGATGTTATTGTGGTGGTGGTGGACAAGCTAACTAAATTTGCCCATTTCATTCCTATAAACTATGCCTAGACCTTACTTTATTCTCAGAATCTACCTTATAAAAAATTTCCCTCATCCAAATTCTTAGAGATGCATAAGGATGACCTTGTTTTCTATTAATACTCTACAATCATCTCATTTTGCAGGACCCACCTCTGACCTACTCATCTTATTCCATATTTGTCTTAATGAAATGATGTTTTCAGTCTTGAGATCCAATTAAAGGGATATCATCCCTTTAATAACTATCCAAATCCATCTCTCTCTTTCCACTTCTAGAGACCACTTATTGTCCATCCATTCGACCAGTAATATATTCTAGGCTATCCTAATCCCATAATTTAACTGGCAAGCTAATTTATAGGTAAGAACATGGGGAAATATTACTTCTGGTTCTACACCGAAGAGACTCTAACATGTTATTAGATGAATCTGGGATATGCTCATTGGACTATTTATACAAAGTTATAAACTGTGGATAATGACCGATAGTGGTGATGGAACACACACTTTATTGAGTGTTCCAAGATAAACCCCAATTAGAGGGAAGTATTTAACTATATTTTTCTTTGAGATCCATCCACTTCACATAAATAAGTTAACTATTACTAAGATGTTCATGGGTTGGACCCATGGGATAAATTCAAATGCATAACATCTACTCAACAAATTAAAAGAACTCTCGTACCAACCCACTTCCTTGCCACCCTACATGTTTATGCATATATATACATAAAATCTAAAAGGGTGAGAATACCTTGAAATAAATATTAAGTTGAAAACACTATCAATTGTATGGGAAGTAAAAGTAAACCTGTCAGGGATATGAACACTTGCTAACAGTAGGGCCATGCTTGTGTGGTATCGATGAAACTTCGTCAAGGATATGGACGCTCATTGGTAGTGAAGCAATGCTAGGAAAATAGGGATGAGGGACAGACTTATGTAGATGTGTATTTGTTACAAATATTATATCCTATGGTAAGACTATGGCTAATCAAAGGTTTATAGCCATTTGAAGAATTTACCTCACTAAATGGATATCATAAAAAGACATGTTAGATGGAAAGTACTTGAAAAATGGTTTATATATTTTAGAATTTGAATTATTATTCGTGGTACTCATAGATACTATAAGGTTACCTACATATTTCTTGAACTTAAATTTAACGTCCAGATTTAAAGTGAATTTTATTTATGTTTTTGTGACAGAGATAATTATTTCTTCCAATATATCTCCATGTGTTGTAGCCACAACTTCCCCTTTCATCTTTCTCTCACACGGAAGAGAAAAGGGAACCCTCCCTACCAAAATTTTATTGTCATCATTAGATTTATACTAACTATACTCTATATATTAGAATAAAAGAAAGGAAAGGGGTGAAGGTTAGAGATTAATAAATAGATCTCTTTGGGGAGATACGTCAGTGTACATAGTCTCTGAGATTATATCTCATTCAATGTACTCTGTCAATACTTCTAGTTATAACACTTCTTCGATAATTGGAGAATGAAACCTATGGTATTTCCATTGGATCCATCTATTATCTAATCCTGAGCCGTTCATCGCTTCTTGTCTCATTGTACTTAACTTGAATATATTATTTAATTATGGTGACTTGTTTTCTCATTATGCATCGAGTTTGAAAGTTCTTTTCACTACATAATTCATAGGTAAATAATTGACTTTGGTAAATAACACATATGAACCTCCATATCCTATCACTCACATATCCTATATAAGAATATCTATAATTAGTTTTGAGCCCTCAAAAAATTCCTTTAGAGTAAAACTTGTGCCTTGAACTAGAATTATTAATGGATCATAAGAGGTTTGGGGTGATATTTTTAGTGAGGAAGGTAAAAAATATTTTTCCTAGGAGGTGAATCAGCTAAGGTAAAGATTGAGAATAATTTATGTTCATATGCATTTTTGAGATATTTTCCCGCTTCTGAAAAATTCCCTCCCCTTTTCTATTCTCCCGAATTATTTTCTCTCCTTCTTTTCCCCCTTCTACACTTACCTATTTTTTCCCCTTTTTTTTTCCCTCTTACTATCCATTTATGTTTCTAACACTTAGTCTCTTTTTAGACTGCGGGTTCTTGGGTTAGCAGAATTACAATTTCTCACCTCCATCTACAACTTCATATCATGAGTCCCACTGACCATCGTGTTGTCCCATACTTAGTCGGTTCTACGATCTCAGGTTCCTGGGTTGACAAGATTGAGCTTTCATGTTCCTGTGTTATGTGATAGACACATTGCACCAAATATTTCCATGATCTACATTTCAATCCCTAGACTACCTGAACTTCCAAAGTGGAATTCCACCTACATGAGTCCATTCGACTATTGTGTGGTCTAGAAGACCCCCCCCTTTCCTCCAAAGGGATTATTAACCTCCCAGTCTTGGATCGTTTGAAATTTTGAGTCGGAACGACTCCTTGGATCCCTGTGGGTACCCAAAACTATTCCACCCAAACACACAGGTCTCTTCTGCAAGTGACCATGGCTATGACTATGGGTCTATCACCTTCATAGTTCATACTTTGGGGATATCCTGAATCCTTCCCTCATCTTTCCCTAAAAATCTCTTCTCCAAGGTTCTGAACTCCTACCATGTGTCTCCTTAGATTCGTCAGCCCCACTATGGGTTCAGGCTTCACGAATTGTGAAACTATAGGCCTTCTTACCACAACTTCCGAACTTCTGGTTTATGAATTCCTCAATCTGTCGCTATGTATTATTCTATTACCAATGGCCGGGATTGAATCACGACTGCGGGCCTCACGACTTTTCTTTCTCCAAGTTTTCACGCTTGTCAATCCTCTGAATTATCGAACACTTCACAACTATCCTCCGTGTAAATCTACCATATCTAATGGTCTGGAATCATTCGTCTCCTTCTAAGAACGAATCTTTTCCACTGATGTTCAATGAAGACTTTAGGGACTTCTTCCCTTGAATATTTATGGTGCTCTTCCTCCTGAGCTTCCCTTCTTTGATTTTCTCTTCTTGAACAATCTCTTCGACTCTTAGTCGAATTCTTCGCCCGTCCATGCTTTGCAACAGACTTGCATCCACACTTACTCCTTTGTGAATGACTTCACACTCCTTTCTATTGTTCACCAACTGCTTCTATCCCTAGTGACTGAATTACGCTATCCTTCTCAATATTTGAGTTTGAAAATT
This sequence comes from Picea mariana, assembly GCA_032191745.1. Classification (NCBI taxonomy): domain Eukaryota; kingdom Viridiplantae; phylum Streptophyta; class Pinopsida; order Pinales; family Pinaceae; genus Picea; species Picea mariana. Next base: position 19,972 of record JASDQU010507574.1, on the reverse strand, counting down.
CCGTCATGCACTCCTTGTAGATGTCGATGCACTCCTTGCATACACATAAGTTTCACTATCTCTTCTGAGCTTTAGATTCTAAATAGACTTAGTCACACACTCCTTGCAGACACCATGCACACCTTGCATTCACTTGCTGAAGAGAAAATGATTGAAACTTACCTTCTCCTCTCAACGATTCATACATTCAATAAAGAAAATGCAGTCATGGATTCAAGAACAAAAATGATAGAAAATTGAGAAAAATAACAGAAACTCTACCATTCATTCAGATAGACACATATCCATACACATTTGGGACAACATATATTTGTTATATTCATCTGACTAAAACTTACATACATTCATACAATGTTTCTCTGTATTCCCCCAGTTCTTGAATTACGATGGCAATCTACCATGAGATTCAACCGCTACAACTGCTACCAACAACAACTATTGACAACAACCCCTTACTAAGAAATATTACAAAGCTTATACAAAGGAACTCCCTTGAGTTCTTCCCTCCAAATACTCTACTCTATCTTAATGGAATTAAATTCTATCAACTACTTAGCAGTTATTACAATAAATATTTTGTGAGACAGATGAGAGCGCAAGCTCTTAATCTGTACTGCGATCCAATTCATAAAAAAAAATACATTCCCCCATCAATATTTCATGATGGCTTNATTAATACATTAATCGGTTTTAAATTCAAAATATTTCAAAATGCGCGCTAGTGTGCCCAACTGTCTTTCACACTTATGCTTTTGTTGGCGATGCTCCCGCATCATACTCCCTTGGCTGAAAAATTCATGGACTCCTATCCATGAGCTCCTTCACTAATATTCCGTGCTTCTAGATCTATGCTTCATTAACCTATCTGGCATCTTCTGTTGGTCATCCTTTCCACTTCACCAAGTATTCAAAATATGTCTTCCTTCTAGTCTTCTTACCAACTCACCGATCTATGATATTTTCAATATGCAACCTCTCTGCTACAAGCATCTGTTTCTCCCACTAGATCTTTCTTTGATCTTCAACCCTTTTGGTTCCATCCTCCCTATAAAGATACAGGTCTTCAATTTTGAATATGGGTGATATAGCCACATCTTATGGAAGTTCTAATTCATAAGCATTCTCGCTAAACCTCCTTGATATTTTACGTGGCCCTATATTTTTCAACTTCAAGTTATTGTATGTTCCTCTCAGGAATATTTCTTTTCTTATATGTGCTATAACTTGATCCCCAACTTCAAATTCAAGATTTCTCCTATGTTGATCAACTCTGTGCTTGTATTCACTGTTGGTCTTCTTCAACTGTTCCTTGATCTAATTGTGAAGTTCCTGCATCTCTGCAATGAATTATTTGTCTCCCACGCTTATAAACTCACTTTGTTTTAGATCCCTTAACTCTAAAACTCCTCTCGGATTCATTCCATACACTATTTGAAATGGAATTTTCCCAGTGCTCCTGTTCATGAGTTATTATATGCAAACTCTGCTTGTGCTAGAATTTGATCCCACTAAATATGGTGGTCAATGACCAAACTCCTCAATAAATATCCTACGCTTATATTCACCACTTCACTATATCCATCCGTTTGTGGATGATATGAAGAACTAAAATATAGTTCTGTCCCCAACCTTTTCCACAACGTCCTCTAGAAATGACCAACAAATTTGGTATCCCTATCTGAAAATATACTCCTAGGAAATCCATGGAGTCTCACAATCTCCTTGAAAAACAATTTTTCAACATGTGTTGCATCATTGGTCTTTTGGCATGGGATAAAGTGTTCCATCTTTGAAAATATGTCCACCACCATAAATATGGAATGACTTCCTCTCTTTGTCCTTGGAAATCCCAACAGAAAATCCATGCTTATCCCATTCCTAGGCCTCTTTCGAATAGGAAATGGATGATACAACCCAATGTTATGCTTCTTCCCCTTGGCATACTGACAAATCTTACAGTTTTTCACAAATTTCTTCACCTCCTCCCTCATACCTGGCCAAGAATATGAACTAGCTATTTAAGAAAATGTTTTTTCATGGTTGAAGTGTCTGACTAGACCTCCATTATGTTTTTCCTTCAACAATTCCCCCTCATTGAGTATCTTGGTATGCACAAATGGCACCCTTTGAACACCAACCCATCCTGAATCAAATATTGGGCCCACATGATTTTGTATCTGAGAAAAGTATTCACACATGCTTCATATGCTTCTACAAAATGTGGATCACTGTGATACATTTCCTTAAGGTGGTCAAACCCCAAGGTTTTGACTTGAAATTCCTGCAGAATTAAAATTCTCCTCCTCAATGCATCAACTCCTCAATGCATCAACAACTTTGTTAAAATTTCCAGAAATATGTTTAATGACAAAAGTGAAATTTTCCATAAACTCTATCCACTTAGCATGTTTCCAGTTTAACTTCTCGTGTCTGGTTATGAATTGTAAAGCGTGATTGTCACTATACAAAACAAACTCCTTTGGTATGAGATAATGTCTCCATTTCTTTAATGCTTGAATTATGGCATAGAATTCTTTGTCTTATGTGGATTACTTTTGTTTATTAGCTTCATTTATCTTCTCACTGAAATATGCAACAAGTCTGTTATTCTGGCTTAAGACTGCTCCAATTGCAACTCCACTCGCATCGCATCTCACCTTAAATGTCTTTTCGAAATTCAGCAGAACTAGAATCGGTTGTTCAGTTATCTTCTCCTTCAATATGTTGAAGCTCTTCTCAGCCTCTTCTGTCCACTTGAAAGACTTATGTCTTTACTTCACTGTATCCATCATCTGAGCACCAATCCCACTAATATTTCTGATGAACTTCCGATAAAAAATCGCTAACCCATGGAAGATTCTTACCTCAAAGAAATTCTTGGGTGACGACCATTCTTTTATCGCTTTAACTTTTCGAGATCCATATTCAACTCATTTGAAGAAATAACAAAACCCAAATATATGAGCTATGTCTTCAAGAAAGAGGACCTTTTTAGGTTAATTAACAATTTCTCCTACTGCAACCTCCTGATCACCAATGTCAAATGTCTCAAGTTCTCCTCTTTACTCTTTCTAAACACCAGTATATCATCCATATATAAAATCATGAACTTACCAATGAAATCCTTTAACACTTCATTCATCAGTCTCATAAAATTACTTAGGGAATTCATTAAGCCAAGAGGCATAACAATCCATTCATATAACCCCTCATTCATCTTGAATGTTGTTTTCCACTCATCACCTTCTCTCATCATGATCTGGTGATATCCACTCTTCAAATATATCTTTGAAAAATATTTGGCTCCACTCACGCAATCCATCAAGTCATCCATCCTTGGTAATGGAAATCTGTATCTGATGGTGATCTTGTTTATGGCTCTCGAGTCTGTACACATTCTCCATCCTCCATCCTTCTTCAGGCTTAATGCAATTGGTACTTCACATGGGCTCAAGATTTCTCTTACCAATCCCTTGTCTAACAGATCTTGAACTTGTCTCTTCACTTCCTCATTCTCTTGATATGTCAACCTGTATGATTCTTTATTCAGCAGACTTTCTCTTGGTATCAAGTTAATGTGATGATTGATGCTTCTGATAGGTGGCAATGAGTTTGGCAACTCATGCACTACAATATCAAAAAAATTCTCTAGTAGCTCCTGAACTTCCTCAAAAAAATATTCCAACAAAGTACTGGTAAGGATAACCCTCAACTTCCTCACTACAAAAAACTACATCTATTGTTATTTCTTTACCTCATTCATGATTTCCTTCCCACTCATGAGAAGTATGCTCGTGATGGCTTCATATTTCACCTTATTTTCTTCAATTGGAAGCAACATGTGTGTCCTACCATTCTTCTCTAAGGTGTATGTGTTTCTCCTTCCATCATGAATAAAATTTATGTCATATTTCCAGTGTCTTCCTCTTGGCACAGGGGCAGACCCAGGGTTCAACTCTAACAGAGCACCAACAAACCCTAACTACTAGTCCTTTCAGCAACACCTTTGGAGTAGATGCAGTCTCACCTGAAGTAGCAATAGGGGGTTGCAGGACATAGGTGTCTACAACTAGGGGGAATGCAAAGTGGATCCAAGGCAACAACCACAACAATCTAGATATTCTTTATCACACTTAAACCTACTTCAAAATTTGTATCTCAGATCTATCACAACAATCCATTAATAATATAACAGATGGAAAATAACACAACATCAATCACACATAATAGCAAGAAATACGTGGTTCACCCTCTCCCTAGGGATACATCCACATAACTATTTTTCTTGATATATTATGTGAAAACATACAGTTCTATTTGCATACTTAGCTTGCAGATATTTCTCTTTCTCTTTCTCCCCTCCCCCTGTGCACCCAGCTCCAGGGTTGATATTCACACCCAGCTGAAGATCTTACAATATAGACTCTCTACAATAGCCTGCTTCTCTCTATGACACAAAAACTATACTCGACAACCATTAACCACAATAGTATGAACCAATTATTGACCAACCCTCTCGACTCTCCTTGCCCTTTATTTATACATTACATGGCAACGTCTAGGTGTCAAAACCCTAGGTCCACTTGACTAGTGTTTTCAGTTCTTTTCCAACCTATCTTTCCTTCTTTCCCGCGAGGTACTCCAAGAATCTATCGGTGTTTTTTTCCGCTTGTTGAGTTGTTCATGATCCATCTTCCTTTCTAATATTTCTCCCTTGATCTTCTCATTCAATGGTTTGCCTTCCCTTACTTCTCTCCTTCTTTTCCTCTTCTTTGACCACTTCAACCCAGTCTGAGTCAATGTGCCTTCCGTGTAGTTCGTACTTCACCTTTCTTCCTTGATACTCACTTTATTCCATAACTAAGGGCCAAAAGGCCCCCAACACTCACATGTGACTCGTCCTGAGTCATTACAATACTAAGCCTTATATTCCACTTCGACTTCAGATTGCGC
>JASDQU010507573.1:41912-57701 GCA_032191745.1 Picea mariana | reverse complement strand
CCAGACACAAAAGAAATTGCAGACCGTATCCGCAAGATAAAATCCCATTGTTGTGGGTGTTCAAGCCCAGGTTTCAGTTTTGAAACCGGGCTCTGATACTATTTGTAAGGTCTTTCTATTTCAGGGACTCAATAATAAATAAATATCTATTTTGTTGTTTCCTACTGAAATAATCAGCAATTTAATTTATAGTTTTCTTTCATGGTTTTTCTTTGGTTTTTCTTTATACTAGGAGTAAACTAATAAAAAACATAATCACAAAAACATCATAATAAAATACATACCTCGACCTGTAGGTTGGTTGATTTAGTCCCTGGTTCTCTTGTTCTTGAGCTTGCCCAACTGAATATTAACCTCCCAACCAATTAGGAATAGCCTCTCTAGCTCCCTAGCTCCAGGAATCCTTGTGGTTTCCTGGCCCCTGAGCCCAAAGTTCCCAGCAATAGAAGTTCCCTATGAGAGTTCCCACAACAATCTATTCTCCCAATGTCCCCCTTCTTCCCTATGTCCTTCAGAATTTCTTCCTCTTCCATCTTCCCCAATTTTCCCCCAAAACAAAATACCTCCCTTCCAAGTCCTCCCCCTCTTCCTTATCCTCCTCTCTCAAATCCCCCTCATTAATTCCCAAATAACCTTATCCCCCCATTAATTCCCCAACAACCTTATCCCCCCATTAATTACTTCACCTACCTTTTAATAATAAAATAATAAAAAGACTCATTTGATTTATTTTAATAATTAATTAAATTTAAATTAAAAACTATGATAAATAATTAATCAAATTGGGTTGTTACAATCATAATCAATCAAGATGCAAATGTAGGAAATAAAAATGACCTGCCTACATGCCTGGGCCCCTGACGATAAGGTCCTGAAATGTCAAGTGAAGTCGTACAACCAATTCAACCACCTATTCATCATTTCATCAAGGTATCTCACCTTGTCCTTAATCATGTGAAACAACAATGATAAGTCCAGAACATAATAATCATGAGCATAAATAGACATATAATCAATCATAAATTTAAACTCATGGAGATGGGAGGGAGGTAGGAAATCCTACTGGAGAGAATGGCCACGAGCCTGATCAATCCATATTTGAAGAGGGCTACCCTGTAAGGATGATGGCTCGTATTTATCCTCCTTTAGCACACCACTACTTCCTGAAGGCTGAGAAGAGATGAGAGATCTTAAGAAAACCCAATGATTCCTCAGAGAAGAAGAAAATAGTTAAGGGACCATCTCATGTCTGGAGAAAGAAAGGCATTGCCTCTTTATCAGAGAATCCTTAAAAAAATATTCAAGATGAAAATACTTTATCTTTGTAGAGTGAGCTTTTGACTACTCTAGGTTGGCCATGACTTGGTATCCATCAATATCTGAGCATGAAGGTGAATGAAATTCCTCATAGAAAAAGTATGCATCCCCAAAAGGATATACATTGCAAATCCCAAGGGATGGCCGAAAATCATCCTGAAAATGTTGTGTCGGGTCATCCTCGAATGGACGGAAAAAATATGTAACCATGTTAACATTGGGATGCCAAACATCTTAATCATATGCAAGTGAGGACCATTTTCATGGACATGCCAACTCAATCCCTTTTGCATGAGATCCACCCTCAATGTCGTAAATGGGGTTTCCATAAAAAATAAGACAACTAATATCCCATCTATGTCTCTTAGTTACTATGAACATGTCTATATGCTCATCAACCAAATCCGAGTTTTCTTTCGTAAAACTATAAATATGACTGAAGATAACCATCTCTTCATATTCATGTGTAGGAAGATCAAAGGTTAGGGCGGCTTGATCCAGATCTTTAGATTCTTCGTGTACATAAGGAGAGTAAGGATGGACAACCTCAACTTCATCAAGCGGGAGAAAATGTAACAATGTCTCACGAGGCCTCTCAACATGTTGCACCTCATCAGAATTCTTATTTCTCTTTATGGACATGCTCCTCCATCACCTCTTCATCACAACAGGATTGATCCTTAATATAGAGCCAATTTTTTTTCTTTTCTTCAAAAGGACCTGTTGCATCCAAGGGCTCCTCTAATACTTCTTCACTTCCAAATTCATGGAATATAGTATCATCAAGATATTCAAAAGGGTCACGACTCATCATGTTCTCTTCTTGATGTGAAAGAGAAGCAGAGGCCTGGATGTCTTCATCAAGTGGAAATTCAGATATAAGCACTTCATCTTCATCAAATGTCTCGTCTGGATATTCAACATGAGAAACTTCATCAGGATATTCTTCAAGCTTTTCTTCATCCTCATCTATAGGAAAAACTTCTCTGCAAAGAGCGTCTTTGAGCTCTTGGAAAGTATCTTGTAAATTCTGGGTAGATGGTCGATAACGCCTGAGAAATTCTTCAATGAGATTTGTAGAAGAAGGGATACTTCTTGGATTACATGAGTGTGCAAGCACATCTTCATGTAGCACATTTAAGCTTGAAGCATACTTCATATAATTCATGACATGAGTGACTACTAGAGATAGATCACCATCAAATTTAGGGAAACTTTCCCTCCACTCCGGGGAGCAATGATTTGGATATCCAGGGATATTATAAATATCCAAAGAAGGATACACTTTATGGAAATACCATGGTAAGCCATATGAGGCCATGGTTCCATTACTTAGGGTAATACCTCAATGGAGTCGCCAGATGAGATCAAGGCTCATCAAGGGTGGAAGGGGAATGTCCTTCAAGTGGAGTCACCAGAAAAGCTAGGGGTAAATGGATTTGTGAAGGAAGTATTCCAAAGTATCGTTAGGGAACAAAACAGGATTCAAAATCCTCCCCGACAACGATGCCAAAATGTTATCATGCAAACTATAGGTTGGGAAAATCCCGACCCAAACCACAATATGGCGACAACTAAGAGAACACCTACCCATTGTCACCTCAAATAGATATTCCTGTCACTTTAGAGATGAAGTAATCACCTCAAGGGGGGAAACTCGTTGACCCTAGGGGGAAATAAAATGGAAAATGATACTTATGAATATATTCCCCTATAGGTCAAGTTACTAAATGGAAATAAGGTTGGAAATGAGTCTCGGTAGTAATTAATGGTTTCCAAGAAGTTTGAGCACCTACGACTGATGGTAGTACCTTCCCAAGACAAAAGAAAATCCAACTATACTAGATATATGTTAGGTGGACAAGCAACTTAAGATTTATGTCTCTATTTGAAGCAGTCAATGGAGATATATATTAGCAAGAAACAATCAAAAATATTTCTAGATAAGATGCTAAAATTCACGTAAAAAATGCAAGAGAGAAACTAGGAAAACACTAGCACAACTCAAGTAAAATAGCATGAGAATTTAGAATTGAAACAAGGTTGTAATAAAAAGGTATTGCAGAGATACTATTTATCCTTATGGCCGTAGAAAACAACTTGTTACAGCAGAAAAATCAACCAACAAAACTTGCAAGTAATCCACCCAAAACATGCGTTGGGATTAGTAGATTGTAGGGGCAAAATATTAGCAACTTCCTACTGTTGAATCATGCGTTATTCAAAAAAGTGTTTAGGGTTTGCTGAAGCCCTAATGGATGTAGCATTAAAATTATTACAACAGAAAATTTCTTGGCTAAAAGAGGACACCCTTAGGGCACAATAATTCTTATAACATGTAAAGGAAATTTCAACTTGAACAATTCCAATATTTCGTAGTTCTATGTATCCCAGTGAAATGATTTATTTCTCTAGTGAAATAGACTAGTGACTTTAACTATTGGGTTATGGAGTCTTTAAAAGATAAAGAGATAGTTGTGCTACCTCCTTGGGGGTGTAAACCCTTTTACTCCCCAAGTTAAGCAAAACTAGCTAAGGAAAACCCTAGGAGGATGTAATCCATCTTATTCCTCCTAGTATTCCTTTGTGCAACAACTTATTTCAAGACAAAATGATGTCCTTGGTGGGGTTGTATTCACTTATACTCCCCAAGCATATTAACAAACTAGATTTGTAACCAAGAAAAGAACTAACAACATGGATTACTTTCCTAATGCAAGCATAAACAAGATAAACTCCTTCTTTAACCAAGAAATAACCACCATAAAGAAAGAATAGTACTCCAAGAGAGATAGTGCATCACTTCTTCCACCAATAGCAAAGACAAACCATAGCAAGAGAATGCAACCAAGAGAGATAAGGAGAATTACCCAAGTAGGGTGAAAGTTTCAACAAAGTATCCTCTCACAAGAGGGAGAGTTATGATCAAATGAAATAGAGTTGATATCTATTTATACAAATTGTTCTAAACATAGTTTTTCCACTTAAGTTAGGGTAAACACAAAATAAGGGGAAAACAACCCTTATTTTTCTCCTTTACAAAAACAATATTAAATAATTCATAATTTTCACATAGAGAAACCCTAAAAGTAAAGATGTCACCCCTTTAGGGAAACCTTTAGCCCTTTTTGGTAAGTCATTAAGATTGGAGAAAGGATGTTTGGCTTCCAAAAGCCATCTTCCAAAGTGCTAGGACCTCTCTCCACTAAATCAAGGTGCCAATACTCATCAAAGTGATAAGTGTCACATCACCACCACATCCTAGTCCATGTGTGACATCAAGCTCCAAGAAGGTGACGCTTTGCCTCTTTCAAGCAAATCGTTTATCATGTAGGGGATAGGTTAGGTCCTCCATAATGTCTTATATGCCTCCAAAGGAATGTCTTCATCATCCATCATGTGGGCCCTTGGCATCCAATCTTTGGGCTTCAATCCCCATGGAAGCCCAAGCTAGGCTTGTTCTTCCAAAAYTGTCCACCAGCTGGGTCCTGCAAAGACAAATGGATATTACGYCCTCCAAGGATATCAATTCAAATGCATCATGATGAGTAAATCAAGTCAATAAAATAYYCACCTAAGCATGTGCATCCAAAACCACCTCATAAAATTAAACAATTGCTTAAAGGCCCTATGCAACTTACCAAGTTTAAGTATGGGAGGGTTGACAAGGTGACCTATTGGGTGAAYTGTCTCCTAGGTCAAGGAGTGTTTCCCGATTTAAAACYCCTTTCTAAGACATGTGGAAAGATGACATGGAYGGGGTCRAGAMTTTTGGGCACGGTGTTCATGACATACAAGGGAYTGTAGTGTCTCATTTATGGGTGCCTTTGTAGAGGGTSTGTTGCACCTTCATTTTCAATGCATCATTTTTCCRAGCCCATTTATTTCCATTAATTAATTAAGGTCCAAACACTGGATACTCCCTATAGTGAATATRTTWTATTGGGGAGAAGTACCAAAGTGTCACTTGAAGGGAGAACTACACATAGTGCCATGGGGGTATAGTCTAGCTTATAATGGACTTTGTGTAAATCCCTCAATCAAGTGGGACATTTATGTTATGTGTTTTCTTTTGCAGGTATTTTATTTTTTAGGAGAAGTGTTTCATTGCTCTCAAGACCTCTTTGGGAGAGCATCTAAAAGGTTCATAATTAGGATTTTATCTTTTTCCAGCTATCTCCCCTCTGGGCCTTCATCCCCTTCTTCCCATGAAATGAGAGACAATCCATTCTCGGGTCAGTGCACCCGAAAATCCCAAAAGGTTTATAGTTGAGGGGAAGGAGTGTGGAAAGTGAAAATTATGGTCAAGAATGGAACGATCACTCTTCAAGGGTCCCTCCCAATAGCAAACCAATCCCTAAGGGTGACCATTTACTAGGGAATAATGTCAACCACCAAGGTGAAACATGGTAAGGAGCATAAGGTCCAAGCATGTGTTACATAATCAAAAGTAGTCCTAATTGCAACAAACTCAAATGCCTCAAATATTGAAATGAAACTCACCATAATATGTGGCTTGTACGTCATGGAGAAAGACCTAATGTCTTCCGGAAGCAAGTTGGTGTGGTGGATACCCTCATGATGAACCTGGAACCTGTGGTGGTGAAGCGGGTCTCCATATGTGCAAGTGGACGTTGTTGATCAGGTTGTCTCTCGGTACTCCATGTTTGAAACCTGGGGGCCTCGAGACATGATCTCCTTAGTTATCCCTAAAATTCAGGATAACACTCTTGACTTCTACTCTCATATGGAACATCAAATCTATATAGTAAGAGATCAACCACCTCTCCCCTTTTGGACAAGGTTTTAACACATTTATGTGGCTTCTAGGATTACAGTTTTGGAAACTCACAATGACTATAATTATGTAGTGAAATACCACATGTTACTAACTCCACTTAGGTGAATCTTGGTGAGATGACATGGATTCCACTCAAATGTGCAGGGTATAATTGGATCATTACCTTACTATGGACATAATGTTCACATACAAACTCCATTTGAATCATTTGACCCACCATTGGAAAGATATTGATCTATATAATACATTGAGAACCTCAAATAGAATTGTAGACCACAAAATTATACTTTTAATTTCCCAAACTGGATGATTTTAAAAGTATTGTTCATTAGTGTGGTTTTCATGATCTAACCCAAAGTGCACCCTACAGGTTCCAAATTCTATCTTTCCCACTCCAAGGTGTCAATAAATTAATATAAAACTATGTAGATCCATTTTTTATCATCTCTCCCCATTTTTTTAGACTTTTGGTTCCAATTTAGAGTACAAGGAAAAAATACAAAGATCATTAAGCTTGTTGTGGAGCTATGAGACACTATGGTATATTATAGTCCCCTATAGAATGCTCTTTATTCTCTCCTCTGATATCTCTTTAATTCTCTTTCCWCTTCTCTACYATGGAACATTAAATCTCAACAATAGGATATTAACCTCTTTCTCTCCTTTCGAGTAGGATTTTAACACCCTTCCTTGGTTGCTAACATTATGGTTTTGAAGTATCATGATGCTTATGTAATTATGCAGTGAATTATCATATGTTACTCAATCCATATGGGTGAATCATGGTGATATGACATGGATTCCACATGGACCCACAATGCATAATTGGATAGTTACTTTATTGGATGTTGACATGGGCAAATTCCCCTTGTTGACTACATAGGTTTATCCATGGAAAGGGCCCAAATAGACCTCTCTCCATTTGGAATGGAAAACCCTATAGATTTTATACTTACCACCATTACTGAGTTTTATGAATTAAATTCTAAAATTCCTACAACTATTATAACCTAGGACATCTTATTCTGAAGCTTCATAGCTAGGAATTAAAAAATTATTAACATATATGGAATTAAACAAAATGAATGAAAATAATATACTAAAAATAGTTTATCAAATTATCACCTATATAAATTCTAGGTAGCTTAATATAAACAGAGGTAATCCTACCGTTAAATAGAAATTCATAATTCCACATCTATTTTTTAGCACCATTAACAAGAATGAGTAAGATAAGGACATAACAACACGAAAAAAGTCTACAGTTGTAACATCCAATCTTACATTGATTCCTAAACAAATTAGCAACAAAGAATAGTCTTAGCCCAAGCATACACCATAATTGACCCTCAAAAGTTGGCCAACGAGCTTCTCAATTAACAAGAAAAAAGTTACATTGCCAAGAAAAGAATCCCTTTTTGTTTAGCTTTCATCATATTTATACAAAAATAAGATGGAATTCAAATTGTTTCAACTGCCTGACCCTTCATGTTCTATACCTAACTTTTGGAATGTTGTTCTTTTCCTTTGCATATTTCTTTACATAATCTTCCAGGATTCAAAAGTATTTTGAATATTATTAGCTTGTGGCAAGTTATATTTTTGTACTGAATCTTGAAATAATGCAATGTTATGCTCCACCTTCTCTACAATTTTCTCTAACTTTGGTAGAAATGATTTTATGAAATTATTTCCCTGGTTTGAATTTCTATATATTCCCTTATGCATGCTTTATTTACATTAAGATTGGATCAAATGGACGTGAAATGGCCTATCATTCTTGCTAGATTCCATATTCTAATATTTTGTAACCTCTTATTGAGGATAGAAGAAATCACTTGGTCCAAAGAATGGAAGTCTACATTTGTCTGTAAGTCTATCTACAATTTGACATATCTTCTCACAATCTACCAACTTTTCTTGAACCTTCATTCATTCCTTCTAGCAAGTTTCCTTCCTACATTTAAGGCCAATGTCAATGATGAGGATTTCCTTTTCATTTATACGATGGATTTCTAGAGGGATGTCACCAAGATCATCTTGTCATTTCTTTACTAAGTGAAAATGAATCTACATTATTTATTGTTGTATTTTCCATTCTTGTGAATGATTGTAAAGAGTGAGTGTAACTTAGCATCATTCCTAGAAGTATTGAGCTTGATTACAGAAATCCATTTGTAGAGGATTTAGCTCATTTTGAATCTCAAGTTCATATTCAATCAATTTTGTGATGTTATGTTGGTTGGCCTTATAGTAATCCACTTGATTCTCCAAGAATTTCACCTATGATTTGTATTTGTTTAGTTCTTTAGTCATATAAATTGGCAGTCGATAGAACGGCTTGGAAAAAATCCACTCTAACAAAATATATGGCCACAATATGTTTGCTCAACAATATGTTTGTTGTTTTATGTGTTTTTCTCACTACCTCTTTTTTCTTCCTATTGAAAGAAAACACCTCTAATTTTGCAACATCAGTAGCAGGTCACCCTCGAGTTGTGGCTATGACTCCACCAAAGAAACAACTACCTAAGCCAATTAGGTCTGACAATTAGTAAATATAGAAAACTAGGCCACGGTACCAAACTCCTACAACAATTTCAACCAACAAATTTTCATTCCTCATCATCATGCATAACCCAAGGAAGTGTACCTCCTTCTCTACTATGTAGTCCCCCGGGTTGTCCCACTTCCCTTCCAGTGCTCCAGCATAGGCCATCCAGGAAGTATTATATTTGTGGTTCCAGTAACTTTAGCTACAAAAATCTATTCTCTAGGCACCCACCAGGCCTCACACAATGGGAAATCCTACCCACACAATTCTCCCTGCAGGGATCCAGCCTTTCCCAAGGAAACCCAAGGAGAATTGTCCACATAAATCCACCTAGGATTTGTCATTTTTCACAAGAAAATATGGTTACAGTGACACTCACTAGCTCACACCCCAAGCATGAACTCCATAGACACTAATAATAATGGCAAAGAATGATCCATTTTCTATTTAAAACAAGGATTAAGTATGCATGGCCTTAAATTTCCATGTGGCACTCAAAGAATCCCATTTAGGAACCTTTTAAAAGACTTTATACCTTGGGATAAAATAATCATATGACTTTGGCTTGGAATATTATATTATTTTTTTCATTATCCTCTTTTTAGGTATCCCATCCCCCTCACATTTCCCTCTCGTGAAGTCCTATACCCCCATACTCTTTGTCTGAATTGGTATGCAACTATGATGCATTTTATAATTAGTTTACAATGCTAGGTTCATCACAGGCTCTCCATCCCAAAAAATTACAGGCACTCCGGCCCAAAATCATATTAGCTCACCAACCTATATAACATGTGTACATATATAATTACAACCCGAGGATCAAATTGGCGGTATTACATTCCCCTCCCACTTATTTTTGCAGTGTCCTCGGTGCATAATATACAAATATACAATAAAAAAATCCTCAAAAAGTCTTGGCTACTCCTCCCACATGGTGACCTCATGCTCCCACGTAGCATCTTCAAGACCATAGAAAATCCATTGAACCTTTACTAGGCCATGTTGAGTACACAACACACCCTAAAAAAAATGTGTTTTTGGGTAACACTTTTGTTTTATAGGTTTTCATTCTTCAGATTTTTTATCTTATTCATTATTTTGCATTTTCAATTAAAATAATCATGCATTTGTTCACCTAAAAATACAAAAAACATGCATTACAAAAAGAGCAATAAAAATCAAATATTTAAGAAAAATAAGAGACAAAAACATTATTTCCTAAAGTACCGATAGGCTTATTAGCAATTGAAAAAAACCTGTAGAAATCAACTTTTTGTAAAGTGACGATGACGACACACACTTTTTCCCACAATTTATAAAAACATTGATATACTTTATCATCGACTCCTGATAAACATACAAATCACGTCGATGGTAAAATCAATGGTCAAGGTTAAGGTTTCCTGAATATTTTTGTGAAGTTTTGAAAGAATCTATAAAGGAATATTCTTTTCAGATAGTTACTAAGAAAGGTAAATAAATGACATAAATGACTTTCAAAAGTGTCCATATGAATGACTTTCAAAAGTGTCCATATGAATAGAAAGTGACATTAATATGTGCCACCAATCATAAAAGCTAATTTAAACTCGAATATAATGGTTAATGGTGACATTTAAACAACCAGATCTATAGGGTCCTACCAAAATGATCGAGAATGTGTCTTGGGTTTGGTCTTAGATCCTTTAAATTTTGATTTCAGGTTTTTTTTATGTCATTTTCGATCAAATGTCTGAGAATTCGCCTCCAGAGAAAAAATGTGCTTTGAAGATAATTGATCCATTTGAGAGTTGAATCATGGAAATAAGAATTGGGTTGTTCGGTCTTCTACGTCGTCGTTTCTGGTAAGTTTTTTCTAAAACCATATTCAGTCAAAATATTTCTTCGAGCAGGTTCACGCACAATGCTTTATCATTAATTTTTCATTTTCAATTTGGATTCAAAGAAATTGATATAATCCCAGCAACTGGTTTCTTTGACGTAGAAAATACTGCTGAGAAGAATCACCACCCAACAGTCTCTGAAAACATCAAAAGGAAAAGGGAGGGAACTTGGGGAAGCATCTACTCCAGTACCGATAGAAGGAATGGAGACACCAAAGAGCATAGAGCTAGTAATCAAGGTACCTTTGAAAAAGGTCTTCTTACATCCACCACTATACAGGGACACCAAGCCAACCACTAGAACAAAGGTCCCCCTACCTACATGGAATGAATTATTCATTAAGATTAGGAATGAATATTGCCCTACATCAACACCACACGGTGACCCAACTATTAGGGCAATTGATGACAGGGTTTTCCCAAATGTTTGTATCTCTCGTAAACATATGGTTGCAGCAAGGGATTTGGTTTTTCCTTGCATTGAAGCATTGGAATGGATCATTAGCCATGTTGACAGTACGAATTGCATAATCAAAGATGAACAAGGGAAGTGTATAGGCACGTTTCTCCCTCTATAAATTAATAAGTATTGCAAGATGCCAGAACCATATGTGTTACTCAACACCGATTTTGTAACATCATTTAACAAAAATCATGATGTAATCAAGATATTGGCCAGTTGGTGGAAGGAGGACAAGAAATGCTTCAATTGGTCCACAAGGTAGTACACTATGATGGGATTGCAGGAAACATATATGTGTTTCATGGTCATGATTTTCTAGTTGTATAGAGAGAAATATTGCTCATAGTCCACTGAGGCATCGGCGTCATTATCATACACAGTTGCCACTATCGAGAAAATGTTCAGTTGGGGCACCATCATTTCTAAGCAACTCAATGACAGAATTGAGCAAGCTCAAAACCCTGAGCTAGGTGAAGTGTCTTCATTATACATGGCTTCTTACTTGTTATATGTTATGTGTGTCCAAAACATTTTCTCTAAGATAAATCTCAATTGGCATGTGTCGGAACCCCATGTTCATGTGTACATGAAGACCCTCATGTTGTTTTGAAAACCGTGGACTATGATATAAATAATGGAGGGTATGCACCTTTCTTTATTACCTTGGTAGTAAATAACCAATGTGATGTCCATAAAGGTCATGAACCAATTGGGTTTGAAAACCACAAGGCCATACAGGAATATATGAATAATTGACTCAAGAGTGATCAAAGTATGTGGCCTAACTAAGGATTTAAAGGTTTACCTAGCTTCATATCATGATATCTCTATCAGAATGGATGTTGTAGTTATAGATGTGCCTAATTCTTGAGGGATGTTATTCTCTAGAAAATGGGTTGCAAAATTGGGGGCTAGCATCCAAATGGACTTATCTTATGCTACCATCCCAACTAGTGATGGAACCTTTGTCACTCTTTGTAGGCATCTCACTCTGAGACACCAAGTAGAATATCATAAAATCCCTTTGAACGAGTTAGTATGGGAATATCAAGACTTTGGAGACTTGGGATTTATTACAAATTCAATAGTGTCAATGGAAGGAGAGGGTCATTATGGTAATAAAGCCTTCAAAGACATTAAAGAACCCATCATTCTAGCATTTGTCCCCATTAACCTTGATTATTTTCAAGACTTTGTCATTTTCCATTTTCATCTAATGATACCATCGATGATGTGTTTCCACCAAAGAATAAGGATGATAATAAATCATATTCCCTAGTACAACCAAAGATTCAAGAATATGACATTAATCCAACTAAAATCATAAAGGGGGGAGGCTTAACTAATATGTTGACCGAAGAAAATGGAAAAGCTTTGGAATTAGGCAAGAATGACCAAGTGAATGATGATGGCTAGTATTCAAACATCATTTATTGCTCACATAATATATTAATTTCTAACCACTCGATTAATCATGAGAAAAAAAAAAAGAACTTATAGAATTGGACGAATCAAGAAGAAACTATCTTGATCAAATGGTAATAAATCATGATAAAATTAAAGAAACATTTGATCATAAAGAAAGGCAAAGATGTCTCAAAGAATGTGATCTTGCACTCATGTGGGATAAAAGAGAGGAAAATTCAGGTATGCACAAGAAGTTTGATGGTCTATGGGTTGGTCCTTAAAGAATGGAGAGGAAGGTTGGAATTAATTCATTTTACCTAGCCAACTTGGATGGAGAGAATTTTCCTTTTCTAGTTAATAGACAAATTCTCAAGCTTTACTTTCCAATTGGCACTTGATTATGTTAATTGTATCATTATGTATGGTAGTTGTACTACTAGGGGGATTTAATAGGGGCAACATGTCCATATCTCCATCCATACATAACATATTCCATTTTTTCCTAATCTCTGTTGTCCCTTCTTTTTATTTGGTGGTCATATGTCACATATATATGTTTATGCTTCATACTCCCATGAGAAGAATGAGCTTGAATGCTCAAGGTTGATATATAAAAGRAAAARAGAAAAGWGCTAAAATCAAAATGCAAAGCAAAGCAAATGAAAGAAGGAAATGATAAAGAAAGAACCAAAGGAAATCAAAGCATGATAAATTCCCCCTCACTATCAGGCCATCACCCTAAGCCCTATGTAAGAATGCATATCTAAAAAGGACTAGAAATGAAATTCAAAATCCAAAAAATGTTGAATCAATAAAGAAAAGGAAAAATAGRGGTTTGGAAAGACATARTGCCAAGGAAARGGCAACTCATTGCATAAGYRTTGCCTCATACAAATGTGCTCATGTGGATGAATATCTTACATAACCTCACAATGTGAATAAGCATGCCACTCATGAAGTTAAACCCCACTCCATACCATATATCATAATACATTCTCCCTTATGGGTTTCTTGGGAAATATGTCTCCTCTTAGGTACTGGCACATGTAATAGAGGCTAACCATAACCCTGCCATACCTAAACATGGAAAATGGTTTGAATTTTATGATTTATTGTGACGTTTGAAATAATTCTTAATGAGATCTACCTAATTACACTTACATTTGACATAATTGAATTCTTATGTTGCATTGGACTTGCTCACATGCCTCCATATTCATATGTGTGGTCACATGAGCCCCCTCCTTGAATGATGTACTTTGCATGGCTATTGACTTGGATTGATCCTTGGTCCTTTGGAGGATGATGAGGAGCTACTTTCACACTTTATGGAGGACATCCCACCTACTTTGAGAGGTCATTCCACTTCTTTGAATGATGTTGGACATTTGGAGGGAATTACGCCCTTATTGAGATGTATTAGCACCTTGTTGGAGATTATGTGGCACCTTTGAAGGGAATGTCCCATCTTTTCATGATGATTTGGCACCTTTGATGAGATGTTGTGCCTTTTGGGGACATGATATGACACTTGAGGATGAAACATTGTACCTCTTGGAGGGAACATTTCACTTTTTGAGCCCCTACACACTACTTTGGAATGAGTCATCCACCATAGGAGACCACATGTGTGATGTTGAGAATGCATTTGTGATGGATGTTTTGTCTTATGCGCACATTTATTTCAATTTTGAGGAATAGTTGGGGGTCTTTACGGCCCATCCACTCTTGTATCATGGATATTTTAGGTATCATTTCCTTATCTCTAGGGTTTGTAAGAGATAAAGGAGTTATTTTGTGTTCTTAGGGATTTTGCTAGATGAGAAGGGTGCTTGATCTCTAATAGAAATAAGAGAACCACTTCCCATTTGTAAACCATTGCTATTTGTGGAGAATCACTACTACTTGTCTACTTTTACTCATTTCTTCTTAACTATGGATAGATAACTAGAGAACCTACTTGAGCAGATGTTTTGTGGATGACTTTGCAACTTCTATGGATTTTCATGTCTACGGTTTATGGATGAAAACAGTTTCTTGAGATAGTGGTCTCTATAAATCTTGTTGGATTTTGTTTATGAATTATTATTAAGTGTACTTGTACTTATCCAGTGGTGGTGGTGCATTCTCTTTATTGTTCTTGGACAAATCCCTTTTATTAATCCCTTGGGAGATTACTAGTGGAGTATCTTCCCTTGAATTGTCTTGAARTTGTAAGRTACTAGGTGGATTTTCTAGCRTTTGTAGTGGACAACCCTAGATATCACCCTAGATMTACTTACATCCTCTCAAGGGAGTACTTAGTTGACCCCATATGMCCCSAAAAAAGAGTAGGCACTAGTTTTATCCCTTTAGTCAATGATACAAACCTAAAATTAAACTTTCATTTTAATGTTTTAGGGTTAAATTAGGGTTTTGTAATAGTTTACATGCATTTCCAGCCATAAAGAGGCTATGCCCCTTGGTAAAGTATCAGTGCCTCGTAATATCATTTACCTTAAAACGCGTAAAAGTGCCTCCAAATGTGTAGAAACTTCTCTGAATATGTGAAGTGCCTCCAAATGTGAGGCATTACCATAATTTCATTTGAATGGTGTCTCAAGTGAATTATCACCCTCGTTCATGTTGTGAATCGACTACCTTGATCAACCAAGAGTAATGCTCAAGCTAAGATCAAACGCAAATGGGTAATCCTCTATTTTTCGCATGCCCTACAATTATCACTAATCTCCAAGGGATTCACACCCCATCAATTGTTCTTGTTGAGAAAAGAACACCTATGAAAAAAAAATAACGATATATTATCATGTGGTAACAATGATTATGCACGGCATGGTTAATTCATCGTGCTATACTACTTGATGTGTTCACCTAGCAATATATTATACACTAGTGTGCCAAAAAATATCATGAATTTTGGCCTTCCAAATTGGTAAGAATGATATTGACATTAATGACTCATGCTTTAATATAATATTGTTTTTTTGCTTCTACTAAGACATATTGAGATGAAATGAATGAACCAATGCTTCTACTAAGATTTATCTTACATATGTATACATTGATGCACATAGTAAAATGACTAAAAGTGGTGATATAAGTGACCAAAATCTGAAGGGGTGCATGTGACTCCAAGAAGAGAGATGAAATATGGAAGTGTGCAACCAAAAAATTGAAGTGTACAGTTGTCAATCATTGAATGTGCTCTCTGAATTTGGTGGTTTTGGGATGACTACAAACCAAATGGATAACAGAAGTTGATGTCTTCTACTAAATGGTAGTGGTGGTTTAAGGAAAACCACAAACCAATATGGTGGTTTAATGATAACCACAAACTCTGAAACTTGGCTCCAGGGTCAAT